>OX451217.1:93119-333119 GCA_949628195.1 Phasia obesa
TAAAACTTTTAATCGTGAGTAATATACATATGTACATACATAGAAAAAATGTTATTGTGTACTTTGGTGTTTGGAGTATACATACATATGTATATACAAGAAAAAAATTGTATTCTAATAAGATATTGTTATGGATTTGCAAAATTCTTTTTCTTCATGAGGTCGTTCAACGATAATGAGTAGCTTAGCAAAGAACATCGCTAAGGCGCAACTATAATGTGCATAAGCTGGATTAAGCCACTGTGCCAATATATTATTATAATTATTGTGGAGTTCTGTAAATAGTGTTTAAAATATTCCGCTTTTAAAACTAAGTTGCTTTTTTATTTAGCTTTGAAAGTAATCCACACCAATTAAGACTTACTTTTATAAGGCTTCAGTTACTTTATGTAGAGGTACCCATACCTGGATAAAATTATTGTAGAATTCTGTAAATAGTGTTTAAAACATCCCACTTTTAAAAATAAAAGGTGGTATCAATTTTGCAGTACCTTTAAATCGCTAAAATTGCGTAGTGTGTAGTGAACAAAAATTTTAATTGCTGTTTTTTAATCCTTTTGGTTACTATCTGCATTAGCAACAAAATTTTCAAAAAACTTTCCATGTACAGAAATGGCACTGTTACAGTTTTATTATATGTATAGATAAGTACATACTAGAGGCCTGCACAAATACATTTAAACACTCAATCAAGACTTGGCATATTTTTTAAATGGTATACTGAAGAAAAGTCGCGACAAACAAATACTGTAGAAATAAAAAACAAATACTTTCTTGTGTGTATTTGAAAAATGTCATGATGTCTTAATAACAACAAGACGTCTTAAATGTTTTAAGAACGCCTTAAAACATTTATAGAGTAAATTGTAGCATTGCAACCACATTTTTATTAGACGATAGTTAAAGAAACACACAAACACATGAAATTTGTTTTTGTTTTTTGTGCATATTGTTTGGTAGTTTTGTTGAATAAAATTGGATTTAGCATTGCAATATAACGCACTGTTATTTTAATTTTATATATTTTGCAACTTAACCTAAATGGTAAAGGAAATTGCGGTTGTTGTAAATGCCACCAATTAATTACATCAAAATTATTTTATGTAGAATGTTTAAATTTTGATACATTTGTATTTCTTCCGTAATTGTATCTTCGGCATTTAAGTTTGACTCTCTTACGAACATTTTTATTACTTACTGCCCTATTTTAAACCAGATTTTATTCCGCGTGAAAAGGGATAATAATTGTGGTTTTAGGAAGTCTGTTTTATAAAAATATTTGTAAGTTTTTGTTCTTTTAAAAAATCCACGTGATTGTGAATGGCTCATGTGAGTTTTTTACAATTTCTAACGAAAATCCTTCACAAAATTTTGTCCGTCGAGAAAGTTGGGAAAATGCAAGTTTTTAAATAACATTAAAAAATGGTTTCAATTACATAATTTTTATTTATTTTGTTGTTAAAGGGGTAAAACTGTAAATAAGGAGAAACCCAGCAAAAAAATCGAGTTTTTGTAAGCAGCACACTATTATAAGGCCATACAAAAGCTCTTAAAAGTAAGCACATAAATATTGCCTAAATAAATGCAATTTTGTATTACAGAAAATGTTAAGTTTTTATTAAACAACGAATTTTTTACATTTTCTTTTTTACATACCAAAAAACACAACTGTAAGACAGAGATAACAAAAAATTAAATTTACGAGGAGTTACGACGAATTACAAACATAATACGGTATGATTTTAGGAGATCTAAGCTGCTATTACCACGCAGTTAAAAGGAAATGTTACTAAGTGGGACATCGCGAAGAAATATCATGTCATACGTAAGCAGGTTTGCAAGCAATAACAACTCGTCATTCCCTTATAAACCAGCTTACGGCGAAGCAGTATTTTTTGCTTGAAAATTAATCTTTTGTTCGGTGAAATGCTGGAAATTCATACATTGCAAAAGGATTTGTAAGGGAACATAATACTCAAATACACTTAGCACTTCAATTAAAACCGTGCTGAATGATGACTGCGCTAGACCAACTCTGCTAACATTTCCGATCTCTGTTTGGTATGAGCCTTCAGCAAAAAAACTTAAGCTCGCACCAAGTTTTACAATCGAGTCACTGCAAAGCTTTTTTTGTAGCTGGTAAAGCTTCATGCAGCACCTTCAATAAATCTTTTAAAATATCTTTGGAAACGCGATAATACTTTTGAAACCTAAAAGAACCCACCAAACCGAATGTTTCGATTTCGTAAAGAAGTCGTAACGACTGTTCGAACTGAAATATTACCGAAATCGTAACGATTTTTATATGAAAGTTTTGAAATGACTTCGCAACGACATGTAGTTAGGGAATCGTTATATGCAGTTAAGAAATCGCATCGATATGTAGGTAAAAAGTCGCAACGATATGTAGTTACGAAATCGCATCGATATGTAGGTACGAAATCGCAACGACATGTAGGTAAGATATCGACATGTTTTCTGTGAGTACCTCCATATGAGCTATAACTTTGTTCTCTGAAAGTTAAGTGAATATAATGATTAGTTAATGATTTGGTATTCTAGGCAATACTTTACCGTTATCAATTTAAATTGTCCATCTTGCATGTATGTATTTATTATTTCTTTTTTATTTATGTAATACAATATTGGTTTTTATTTACTTACATATATGTAAACCGAAGTATATTTTTTTTATTTGTTCAGAGGAACAACCTAAATGTCTTAACGAATTCGTTACCACAAGTCTGATTTCATACAAACTACCGAAATGTCTTAAGGAATTCGTCACGACAATACTGATTTCAGACAAACTACCGAAATGTCAACGAATTTGTTACTACAAGTCTGATTTCCAACAAACTACCGAAATGTCTTAACGAATTCCGAACGACAAGTCTGACTTCAGAAAACATCAAAACCTTTGGTTTGGTGGGAATATATGTTATCAAAAATAACTATTTAATTATAAAACGGTGACGTATAAATACAAAGAATTTTGTATTTCTAAAGGATTAGAATCATTCCGAAGAATTCTACTTAAAAAACGTTGTTCATGAATAATTTCTTTCTCTTCTAATGCTAATAATGTCGCAAAGCTATACATTTTGTTAAAATTAAAAAAAAAAAAATATTTCAACACGGTTTTTCTTAAATTTATTAATTATTTAATTTACCGTTTTTCATTTGTTAAGTACTCCGAATAAAAGGACATATGTTTTTTTAAAACAGGTATGTTATCTTTATTCACAAGGAATTCATGATACGAAATCAGAACTCATGTGAACAAAAACTTTCATTCGGAAATTCCCACATATGAAATTTATGATAACACTGATTACATGTCACTTAACCGATTTTTCAGATAAGCGAATTTCTCTTTAAGCTCACAAAATTTTTTGTGGGTAGCTCTTATAACAATCTGCATGTTTAAACAAAATTATGGTGCTATACTATAGGTGAAACAACCTATATCTAGAGAACTGCAATAGCTAGGCACACTAAATTAAATGCACGTAGCTCCTAAAACAAACTGAAAGTTCGAACAAAATCTTGGAGGTATACGAGACGAGGAGGGAAACAATAACCCCTAATACAAAAAATAATATTCCTATATCTACAGAGCTGCAATAGCCAGGCACACTCAATTTAATGTAGGTAGCTACTAGAACAAACTGCATGTTCTAACAAAATCCTTGAGGTATACGAGGGGGAAACAATAACTTTCAATATAAAGAAATTAATAATATTCCTATATCTACAGAATTGCAATAGCCAGGCTTACTAAATTTATGGTAGGTAGCTTTCAGAACAAACTTCATGGCCGAACAAAATCTTGGAGGGGTTGGAGGGGGAAATGGGTACCTCCCATAAAAAAAAAACTTCTTATATCTGCAGAACTACAATAACGAGGCTTGAAAAAGAATAACTATTAGAGCTATCTACATGTTAAAACAAAATTTAGGCGGTTTAGAAGGGGGAAAATTAGTACCCCCATACTAAAAATATAAATTTTTCTATATCTGCAGAATTTTTTCAATGACTGGTGGTTTTTCTAAACTTTTCAAATTTATTATGTTTTGCATAACCTTCGTCATTTCTATGCAACTAGTCGTTATTGACTTGATTTGTGCAGCATGTAATAAAACTGGTAAATCTGTAAGTCCTTTAAAAATTTAGATTTGTTAAATTCATTACAAAAAAATTTCTTTCCCACCACGCTTTGCAACCTGAGCACATGGAAATCCAATTGATTTTTGAATCCAATTCTTATCTGTTTCTGTTAAAAATCGGTTTCCTTTCTGTAAGCTTTATTTCAATTAGTCTTTAACTCAAAAACGAGTTACTTAAATGCATTATTGAAAACTTGACAGTTGGCTTTGGATAAACCAGTGCGTTTATATATTCCTTTCTTTAAATTGATAATTTTTTTTATCAAATGTTTATCGTAGACACGGCTTTGACATCGTTAACTTCAACACTTAACGTTCAGGGTGCTGGTTTAAGAAACATTAATGTTATTCACGGTGTTATGAACCACAAAAAGGCCTTGCAGCTCATGAACAATTTCATCGTGTAATTTGAAAAAATAAAAATTGTCCACATAAATCAAGAATTGAATAAGTTTTATATTATAAAGTTTTATATTATATAAATGCATGAAGCGTGCGATTGCATCACTAAAATTTCGATTCAACAATTGTACCACAAATCCTAACAGTGAATGCGCTTATCTTTGAAACTGTAACAGGCAGGTGCTTAAAACCCCCACAGTGTTTGCTCGCTATAGAAGGATAAAAACAATATTTAAAATGAAAAGGTTTCCCCATAGAGAACGTATTTTACGTATTTGGTTTTATCTGTCAAACCGTTATAGACAGACTAAAAAAATTTACACAGAACGTTTATTACTATATCCGCTTTAAAATGCGATGTCCATCTGTCTGTTTTAAAGAAGAAAATTTTTGTACTTTATATTGCGTTAAAGACTTTAGCGGAACTTTGAATTATCTATATATAAAGAACAAAATGTGTTAGTATGTTTGTCGGAAAGCTATAGCTGCCTACACCGATCTTTCTGAACCAATTTTCTGTAATTTTCACAGTTTGTTACTAGATATACGGTTGTTAAAATAGGGTACTTATTTTTTTGATACTCGGCGTGGGTGTGGGAGAAAGATAGACTGGATTAGAATATTGGGCGTGTTTAATACAAAGTGATTAAATTATATCATGCATCTATAGAACTGAATTAGCTAGCACCTTGAAATTTCGCACCAGTAACCCCCATATTAACGTAAAAAGTCAAGCTAAACACAGGCTGAATTGGAATAGTGGGCGGGGTACCTCCCATGCAAAGTGAAATTATTATCATGTTCCTGTCAAACGACAATAGATAGCGCCTTGAAACTTTGCATGAGTAACCCTGGTGCAAATGTGTAAAATCTGCCATAATACAGAATGAATTGGGACAGTAGGCGTGATGCCTACCATAAAAAGTGAAAAATTATTATCCTGTATCTAGGGAACTGCAATAGGTAGCGCCTTGGAATTTCGCACCAGTAACCATCATATAAAGGTACATAGTTTAGCTAAACACAGAATAAATTGGAATACTGGGCGTGGTACCTCCCATACAAAGTAAAAAAATTATTATCGTTTACATAGAGTACTATAATAAGTACGTGAAAGTAGGTAAAAGTAAACAAACAAAACTGCCACATTTGGAGTGAAGGTAATTATTATATATTTAAAAACTGCTACTATGTTAGCATTATTGTTAACATCTCAATAGTCTGGCAGCATTGAATATCAATTAACTGGTAACTTGATCTTTTCAATTACTCTCGTTTTTGGTATCTCAATCAAGCTCACACACTACAAAATTAATTGAATTAAATTTTAGAAAACACATTAATAAAATAATAAATAAATTGAAATATTGATAAGATTGAGCCTTTCATTATTCACCGGATTGAGGAGCATACACAACAACTGGCGACGAGGTTTGAGGAGCTAATTCAGGAGGCAACGCAATAAGTGAGGTTATATAGAATCCACATGTAAGGTACGTACAGAGACAAGACTTTTGGACTTTTTTATATTTTTCATCAAGCTAAAAATGGCACAAGCAATTGATGACACGCTGCAAAAATTACCTGATACACTCATGCAACTGCCCGCAAGAATTCAACCAGCTACTCCATCACACGGCATTAACCTTCAGCCTTTCGATGAGAGCAATGAATCATTTGATTCCTATTTGCAAAGAATAGAAAATTATTTGGATTTAAGAGGCTGGTCGAATAAAGACGATGAAAGTGACAAAATTTGCGTCAAAATTCTATTAAATTGTTTAAGCCCAAAGCTCTATCATACACTGACATGTTTGACGGCACCTGACGTCCCAAAAACTAAAAAGTTTGATGAATTAATTAATCTATTACGTTCCCATTTATGTCCAAAACCAAGCGAGATTTCGGAGCAGCATAAGTTTGCAAATCGCATACAACATGAGGGTGAAACAATTTCAAATTTTCAAGCTGAATTGAAGAAACTCTCAACAAATTGTAATTTTAAGTGCACAAGTTGTAATGCTTCAACAAACTCAACTCATCTAAGATCCCAATTTGTGAGAGGTATTAGAGACAACGACATTCGCGAGCGGCTCCTACAGCAAGATGCTAGTAAAACCTTTGATGATGCCGTAAAGTTGGCATTGTCAATAGAATCGTCTAAGCTCGAAAGCAAAGAAATGCATAATCAACATCCACAGGTAAATCAAATTAAAAATAATGTTAAGTCCACTAAGAATCAGAGATTCAAAAGAAATACAGTAGGCCGATTCGATAAAATTAAAGGCAAATGCTATAAATGTGGCAAAACAGACCATAAGGCTAACAAATGTTCGGCTAAGAACTTAAAATGTTATAAATGCAATAAAAACGGACATATTCAAGAAGTTTGTCTAAGCCAAAACATTGTAGAAAACCGTGCTATTGACATTACCAATGATGTCGACGAGAACACTGACTCAGATTCATTTGAATACGAATATATAAATACAATACAATTAGCCCAACTCAATAATATTAAAAACGAAAAATTTATTGCAGAATTGCTAGTGGAAAAATCAAATTGCCGAATGGAAGTGGATACGGGTGCTGCGGTATCAACCATGTCGTTAAAAGAACAGCAACAAATATTACCCGAGATACAGTTAAAGCCTACGTCATTACAATTAAGAACGTACACGGGTGAAATGATAAAGCCTATTGGTAAGGCAATAGTGAACATTACTTATAAAAATTACAACACCCAGGCTGATTTATTAATCATTGACGCAAAGGTTGATCCTATACTAGGAAGAGATTGGATAAGGAAGCTCAAAGTAAACATATTAGATTTAAATGTAATTGCAAATACACTCAGCGAGGATCAATGCAAGGTGGAAATTGACAAAATATTAAATGAATATAGTGACATCTTTATACAGACCACTGGGACAATCCCGAATTATAAATGCAAATTGGAATTGAAGGAAAATAGTGTTCCCAAGTTTATTAGGCATCGGTAAGTTCCATACGCCCTAAAAGAAAATATTGAAAAGGAACTGCAACGTCTGGAGGACAACGGAACAATAACAAAAATTGAGTTTTCGGAGTGGGGAACCCCAATTGTACCAGTGGTAAAGAAAAATGGAGAGATTCGGCTATGTGCTGACTACAAAGTAACAGTAAATAACTCCATCAAGGATGATAGTTACCCAATTCCCACAGTTGACGATATATTTGCAAAAATGAGTGGGGGAAAATACTTTATCACGCTGGACTTACATCAGGCTTACTTACACATGGAAGTCGATGAGAATACATCAATTTTACAAGCAATAAATACGCATAAGGGGACATACAAGGTCAATAGATTAATGTTTGGTATTAAAGCCGCCCCAAAGATATGGCAGAGATTCATGGACTCAATATTACAAGATCTCGATGGTGTGTCATGCTTTTACGACGATATTAAAGTACAGGGGAGTTCTTACGAAGAGCTAATAGAGCGTTTTAGAATTGTTCTACAGAGATTGCGAGAACATGGTCTACATTTGAACAAAAGCAAGTGTCAGTTTCTCTTAGATCACATCACATACTTGGGTCATCATATTGATAAATTCGGTATTAAACCAATGAATGACAAAGTTCAAAGTATTCTGAATTGCGCAAGACCAACGAATGTATCTGAAACTAGAACCTTTTTAGGGTTAGTAAATTACTACCATAAATTTTTACCACAACTCGCTAGTCGTTTACAACCGATTTACAAATTGCTACAAAAAAACGTTAAATTTGTCTGGTCCTCTGAATGCGAAAGAGTATTCAATGAAATTAAAGATGAAATCGCAAGTCCAAGGGTATTAATACCATTTGATGATAAATTGCCGTTAATTTTGGCTACAGATGCTTCTCCAAATGGATTGGGAGCAGTGATTTCGCACATTACTCCAGACAATGTTGAGAGGCCAATCGCTTTTTCGTCACGTTCATTAACGAAAGCAGAAAGAAACTATTCGCAGATCGACAAAGAAGCGACTGCAATATTCTGGGGATTGAAGAAGTTTTTCCAATACTGTTACGGTCGTCATATCACACTTATAACTGACCATAAACCCTTAACTAGAATCTTTCACCCAAATAAGGATCTACCCGCGATGTCAGCTGTCCGATTACTACACTACGCCAATTTCCTGTCTGGTTTTGACTACCACTAATTTGTTATCGGAAGATGAAACAAATACTTTCCAAATTAACCAATTAGCTACTCTTCCTGTAACGCAAAAAGAAATTCGAAATGAAGTGTTAAAAGACGAAGAATGCAAACAATATTTCAATGCATTACAAATGGGGGAAACATTACCACATGACGAGAATTATGGCGAATTTTCACTTGAAAATGGTTGCATATTTAAAGGAATACGAGTAATGATACCGAAATCATTTCGAAAGAGAGTTCTGGATGAGCTTCATGCAGGACATTCAGGTATTGTCCGATTGAAAGCTTTGGCGCGAAGCTACGTGTGGTGGAGAGGAATCGATAAAGACATCGAGGCGGTTGCCAAAGGCTGTAATGAATGCTGTAAGCACAAGAACAACCCATCAAAAGAGATTCCCCATCCTTGGGAGTACCCGACTGCCCCTTGGCAGAGAATACACATAGACTACGCCGGACCGTTCATGAATACCCACATACTAATTGTTGTCGATGCGTATTCCAAATGGGTGGAAGCGATACCAACGCAGTCTATAACTTCTATGAAAACTATTGGAATACTTCGAGAAATTTTTGCAAGATTTGGTCTTCCACTAATTCTAGTCTCTGACAATGGAACAAATTTTACATCAGAAGAATTTCGTGAATTTACTAGATCTAATGGGATTTGTCATAAATTCTGTGCTCCTTATCACCCCGCCTCAAATGGCCAGGCGGAACGTTATGTGGCAAGAATCAAAGCCAGTTTAAGGTCAATGCTCAATGAAAATGGTGATTTGAATTCTAAACTATGCAAATTCTTAATGCAATATAGGAAAATACCTAACACTACAACAGGAATATCACCAGCTGAACTTATGTTAAAGAGAACAATACGAACAAAAATTGATCTGGTGAAAACTGATGTTCCATCCCGAATCATCGCCAAGCAAGACTTTTATAAGGAATCAAGGCAGTTCTCAAATGGCGAATTGGTACAGATACGTTTTTATAACAATAAAACCTGCAAATGGAAGTTTGGAAAAGTATTACGGATGGTTGGTACCCGAATGTATGAAGTATTGATTGACAACGAAAAACACATACGCCACGTTGATCAAATGAGAAGTACAAACTGTAATCCAGTAAATAATAAGATACCTTACGTTAATTATCCTGTAAATGAAACATCTGCGGAAACCGACAATGGACGTAACTTAGACTCACAAACCTTACAGGAACCAAAGGTCACCAATCCTCCTACATCACCACACCATCTACATCCTTGTACTCAATGCCAGAAGCAATCGTGCTTGCCGTCAGCAGTTAACGATCATGTCGAACCACTACCAACCACAGAGACGTCCGCTGTGCCAAGTACATCCACGGGAAAGCAAACTAATGTTACCAACCAACAATCTCCAATTATCCTTAGAAGATCGGAAAGAACTAGGAAACCACCAGCTCGTCTAGATTTATAAGGAGGGAAAGTTATTATATATTTAAAAACTGCTACTATGTTAGCATTATTGTTAACATCTCAATAGTCTGGCAGCATTGAATATCAATTAACTGGTAACTTGATCTTTTCAATTACTCTGGTTTTTGGTATCTCAATCTAGCTTACACACTACAAAATCAATTGAATTAAATTTTAGAAAGCACATTAATAAAATAATAAATGAATTGAAATATTGATAAGATTGAGCCTTTCATTATTCACCGGTTTGAGGAGCATACACAACAGTAATCCTCGAGTGTATGTCGAAACACCGTTACATCCAGAAAAACTGACTGTTTGGTGCGCATTATGGGCTGGTGGAATCATTGGTCCGTACTTTTTCAAAACGATGGTAGCCAGAACGTTACAGTCAATGGTGATCGGTATAGAGCAATGATTACTAACTTTTTCATTCTTGAATTGAATAACCATGATGTCCAGGAGATGTGGTTTCAACAAGACGGCGTAACATGTCACACAGCTCGTGCCACAATAGATTTATTGAAAGGCACGTTTGGTGACCGCCTAATTTCACGTTTTGGACCTGTGATTCTTGTGATTTAACACAATGTAAAGTCATTGGTATATGCGGATAAGCCACAAACGCTTGACCATTTAGAAGAAAACATTCGCCGTGTTATTGCCGATATACGGCCACAAATGTTGGAAAAACTCATCGAAAATTGGACGTCCAGATTGGACTACATCCGCGCCAGCCGTGGCGGTCATATGCCAGAAATAATGTTTAAAATGTAATGCCACAAGATTATCTTTCGGTAAATAAATTCATGTCAATCGAATAATCCATCGTTGTTTTATTGCAACTTAAAGTTCTATACCTCTATAAAAAACACCTTATATGTTGATTCCAATATAGGGTACTTTTTTCCGCAAAAATATCATATTTTCAAGAGCAAGTGGAGAAAAAGCAGTGAAAGTACGACGATTTTTTACCGATTTAAAGGTACTGATGGCGCTGTTTCAAAATATTGTGTAACTCATTTCCTGTCTGTCTTTTACAGAGCTTTACAATAATTTTTAGAATTTCATATAATTTTTAAAATTTTATCGAGGGATGGGTATCTTTATATAAAGTAAATACGTAAGTCTTAAAATTGGGTGTGGATTACTTTCAAAGCAAAATCGAACAAAATATTGTCAGGACGCACATAAGGTGTGTGGGCACAGCTAGTAACATATAATATAATATACCTTTTTGATTCTTCGACCAATTTAAATAAAGTATCATTATTCAAAAATGGATCCAAAAATATGCTGGGCGTTTGGTTTTGCAAATGTTTAAGCAATTTCGTTAAATTATTTTCAGATATTGGCAAATGGTTTGAGCAATTAAATAAGTCGGAGGTAGTTGCAGAGTTCAATTTCAAATTAATATTATTATTAAATTCCTTAAGTTTTGTTTGACAAGGACATAAACAAAATTGTGGTTGCATTAGAGTCTGTGATTGATTTGTTCTAGTATTGCCTCTAAAAGTGTTTACAGTAGACTTAAGAGCCAAGATTCTTTTTAATTTTCGTTTTTCAACAGCTTTAAGGTTTCTTTGAGAATAACAGCTCTGAAAAGTTTTCATTGACTTTTTAAAATGTTCTTTTTTTGTTTTAGTGTTTAAAGGTTTAAACTTTTTGGCTACTTCGTTATAAAGTATTTCTTCATCTGTGTTATATTTGTTAAAATTAGAAGAATTACAGGAGGGTGTGAATTGCATTTGTTTTATTTTTGTATTGTTTTGGCCTAAACGATTATCATGCTGAAAGTATTGTTTGGTTCTCGGTAACGCCGTGTGTTTTACTACTTGGGTGCTAGAAGTGGGTACCAACGAGGAGCTGGAACCATTATTGTTGTTTCGTGGTAGTTTTTTACGTCTCTTACGGCGTTTTTTATATTCCAAAGTGACATGAGGACTGTTTGCGGTGATGGTGTGAAATATCTGTGTTGCGGATAACATAATGCTGCTTTGAGTTGGATACAGTAAATGAGTTTTCAGTATAAATTTTTTAATATTTTAAATACATTGGTCTATTCGTTATTATGTCTATTTTATTCTATTTGTTTTATTATTATTTTTAATTAAACAATACTATTTTTTATTTTATGTTTTTATAACTTTTACTATTATGGTGTTTAAATTTTAGGTTTTTGCAGATATTGTCAACACACATTTTAATGCATTTTTTTTTTAAATATATGTTTAATTGAGTTGCATTGAACAATTAATATTCAATTCTAAGTGTTGTATAAAAATATAAATTTACGATAGATATTAAATATGTTTAAAAAGTTTTTGTACACAAGTTATTTTCGAAATGAAAATATATATATATTTTTTTACAGTTTAGTTTTTTTAAAAACACAGATCTTTTTAAGGAAGACATTTTTTAACTTTTGTATTACTATCCTAATTTTTAAGTATTTTAATACTTTTATGGAAGACTATGAATTAACTTTAAATATTATAACTATTTCATTATTAGAAGACGTTGGAATGTATTTTTAATGTTGTTTTGTTGTATTATAGAAGAATTTGTTAACTATTATAAATAAACATTTTTCATGTCATATATTTTTTTTAATTAAGTTATGAAATTTAACATTAATATTTACATAAAATGTATTTATAAAATATGTTATTTGTTTGTTTTAGTTCCGTTTTATTTTAATTTAATTTAATTTGTTTCACATATGTTCAATGTTTCAATAAAGAAATTTTGTTCTCATTTATAAATAATAACTTTATTATAGCCATTTTTATAATTTTTATTTTTGTTTTTATGTTAAATCACGGATTTTTTGCATATTTTTTAAAATTGTATTTACTTTTTAGCCAAGGATTCTATTTTATATTTTAGTTTATAGGTAATATGATGCAAATAAAACATTTTACTTTTATACTTATATTTATAGAAGAGTTATGTACATATTTATAAGAGTTTGCATTTTTTTATATAAATTTGTGTGATTTTATTTGAATATATTTCTTTTGAAAGAAAACAGTTTAAACTTTTTGTGTTTCGAACTAATTTAATTAAACTTATAAAAGCAATGGAAGACATTTTTAGTGATTTGTTGCTAATTTTTTTTCGTATATTTTGTTCCAAAAAAGTTATTTGTTGTTACATTGATTTTAAGGGTTGTAAGCAGCAGATAGACCCACTAAATACATATAATCATTAAAACAAGTTCACAAAGTATTTATTATTATATATAGTGTTCAACAAAAGTTTTTAAAATGAAAAGACCGCAAAATTTTCGATTAATTCGCAAAAATAGCACTTCGTTTTTTATTGATTTTTCAACATCTTTTTTATATATGTATGTATATTTGTTTCGTTTTGTCCTAGGCATTTTTTATTATTTAAATGTAATATTTATTCTTATTTTTTATCTTAAGAATTAATTTCTTTTATTTTTTTTTTTCTATTTATTAATTTTCTAAATAATTTTTTTTTTTGTCCTTATTATTTGGAAGACTTGATACAACTACAAATATTTTGCAATTTTTTATCTATTCATAAAATATGTATTTTTTCTTAACTCACCATACTTTTGAGTGCTTAATTGAGAGTTTTTAAAAATGGCACAAACTGCATACAAAAATACGAAAATTTTTCGTATTCACTGAGACTATTTCGTATTTAAGGGATGCACATCAGTGTTGGGATTTGTGGTACAATTGTACCAAATTTGGTAAAATCGACACATCAGTGGTACGCTGGTACATCTCATGCTTTTTTGGGGTAATTTCATATAAAATTTATTCAATGATTTTTTTTTATTTAATCAATATTTTTACTTTTTCTTGCAATAATAAACATTTATAATTTCATAGTTCTCCAACCCTGTCTAGATGTAACTAAATTGAAACATATGTATATATATTATATATTTTCAGCAATATTATTGATTTATGTAACAGGTAATTTAGTTTCAAAGCCATTTCGATGAACTATAGCTTTTGAACTTGTTTGCATTGCCTCAATCAATTTCCGACAGTATTCAGCTGATATATCACTTTCCGTCCCAATCAATATCAAAATTAGGCGGATTACAATAATATTTTTAGTATATAATAGGTTAAATTAAAAACTATAAAATGTATTTTTATGCCCATACAAAGATCATGTCCTTAGAAACAGGACACACTTGGTCAAGACAATAACATATAAAATGCTCTTTACCTACCTGTATAGGAGGGCACGGAATGAGGAACGTAATGTCTAACGTAATTAGATAGCTCCTTAAGGAGCTATCTAAGGAGCTATCTAATTACTAAGGTAAGAATTTTGGCAAAATAATTGTCAGTAAATTAGCAACACAAAACAGAAATTCAAGAACAAGTTCAATTATCATGGCTTTAAAATGCATTAGAATAAAAGTTTTAGTTTATTCTGTTTTAATGTCGAACTACACTGTATGTATGTTAACTTGTTTTTTTAACGCCACATTTTGGTACAATTAATGCTGATTTGGTACAATTCTATCATTGGGGTGGTACAATTTAAACATTTTCATATCCCAACACTGATGCACATAGTGGTTAGTTTTTTAAATGAACGTACAAAAATGCGTTGGGATGCTAACTCTTGGGACCCAAAACTAGTGAGAATGTTTGTAAAATGAGCTAAATAGCCTAAGTATAAGTTCTACGCATACGTAGAATTAAAACGAGGGCAGGTTGATAATTCTGTGACTTTTTGAATTTCCGGTGTATTTATTAATATACTACTACCGAATTTTTAAGCCGCATATACATATTAATTTGTTTTTACAGCGATTGAAAGCTTGCAACAACGTTATTTTTAACGAAAATGGAAAAGTAAATTTTGTGTACTGATAAATCATTATTTTTTGCATAAAAACCAGCATCAAAACAAAAAAAAAACCTTGATAAATTGCATGGGGACGCTGCAATATCAGTTATTACGGTTAAAAATTGGTTTAATGATTTCCGAAACGGCATTAGTTATGCCAAAAAGCACCTGAACGTCTGACGAACTTGTTGCACTGTTGAAAAAATGTAAGCCTTTTTGAACCGTTATATACAGCAATGTACGCATAATGTGTATTACTACTATTACAACTATAACAAAATAAGATTCCAAGTATTTACCATGCGATTTGAGCAGATTTATATCAAACCTACCTTGAATTTAGGCAATAAATATATTGAATTTGTATTATATTAGGATTATTCTTAAACTTGAAATATCAAAATAAAATTATTTTCATGGGGAATCATTTTATAGAAAAAGAGAAATTTTTTTTAAGAAAGTTATATAATGTATGTTATTTATTTACCGAGCAAAGTGAAAAAGTGTGTTGCTATTCATTACGTCTTCTGATATTATACGGCTTAGATATTTATGCGGAAATAGCATAGATCACTGTAAAGGGATTAAAGAAGTGTTTATATAAAATAGAGTCTTCTTTAAACTCCACAAAATAAAATTTTTTAAATCACAAAAGTAGGCTTTTTTCAAAGAACACCTAATAATTTGACACTAATCTTCTTCGTAAGTGCTTTCCTTAAGTTCAAGGAAGGAGAAAATCGCTGGAAGCTAAGTGTGGAAAAAAGATGTATGAAGACAAACATTTTTGCACTGGAACTGAAGAAGTGTGCTAACGATCATTACCTTGATTGAAGGACCTGTCAAAAAAACCGGTATAACATCAGCAGATTTTGTATTATGCGAAGCGGATTCACATCGAAAGTGTCATTAATTTCACTGCTGTTTCAAGTCTAGTGTATAGTGCTGAAATCATCATGATTTTTGCGACGTCTTTGAAATACCTAGATAGAAAAATGGCGAGGGTGGTCAGATCTGGGGATTTAATAATAAAAGAATATATTTCAGCTTCGAGCCCATATGAATATTTTGCACACGTTTACCGTTTCATTTAAATATTTTTATTTTGTTTTAATCATTTTTATTATAGCCATTTACTGAAGACTGGTTGTCAGCTTATGTAGTTAAAATATTAAAATAAACTCTGTTATCCTTGAACATCGTTTTATTTTTATTATCTGTAAAATACCTAAGTAATGCATAAATGAATACTAAAAAACAAGCTTAATTCAACAAATGCTACAGCCCTTGCCGTATTAGGGATCAAAAATGCTAAAGCATAGCTTTTTGTGTCGCCAGTTACCTAATTTCGAAGTATTTTTAAAAACTACACATAAGTAGAAAACCAATGCCTTTTACTTTTCTGAAAGGACAGAATTTACTATCCCACACAAACACAAAAAAATCTCACAAAATTCTTCCCTACTCAAAAAATTGCTTCAAAGTGGAGTTTTAGGTAACACACTATCATACCAAAAGATTTTGCAACCCTGATCGCATGGAAAAAAAGTTTTATGGTTTGTTTTCAAAAGATTATCCAACCGTACCGGCCTGTCAAAAAGTCTGTCACACACATACATTTCTAATCCACACTATCATACTTTTTTAGCACAATGCTATTTTTGACAGATCGTACGACTGAGTATCATAGCGAATCATGGCGTTTTTTCAGATTATCCACACACTTGCAAAGTTATGCCTTCTTTCAGTAGAACACAGAAAAAACTTATAAAACCACTTTATTTATTACGTCTCCAATGTCCATGCTTTAAACTTTTTAATTATATGCACAAAAGTTTAAATTAAAAATAAAATGCATGCTCGTGTAAACAGTTATAAAAAAAAAGCATTGTGACCCACCCTGAATCAAAATTCAGTTCAGAAAATATTTCAAAATTAGCTGTTTTTGTGCGACATAGTTAGAGAAGAACATGCTGTTTATTTATTTTGATTAGACAAGAACACAAAAATTTACTACGTGTAAAATATGTGCAACATATCTGTTAGAGAAGGGTATGAGCGCACAAATTTTCTTATTGTTTTTATAGTTTTTTGTTGTTACTGATAAAACTTATAATCATCCAGAAATTAAAAAAGTGAATGATAAGAGTAAGATTGAACCCTTTTTCTTAGTTTCAATAAAAAAAATATCGATATGAGCGCCCTTAACTGTATTTATTTTATTTTCCCAATGGAATAAATCTTTACAGGCTAGCAGCACAATATTAGTTTAACAAAATTTGTAATATAATCCTATTATCTAAACATAACTTAAAATTAACCTTAGATAAAGAAAAATCTAGTTTAAAGCTATAATTTATCTTGTTTAACGTACTTAAAACACGAAAAACTGGATCATTTATTACATAATCAATTCTATGGATAGGTATATAAAACAAATTATTAGTTCTTAAACATCTGAATGGAATACAAAAAGAAATTAAATTAAATAAATAATCACAATCTAAAAATTTGTTGATTAAATTAAAAATTAACATAATAGAATGAGTAGTTCTTCTCAAGTAAAGTGGTTTTACACCTAGAAGCAAGCAAAGAGTATAATAAAAAGGAGAAGACCCGGTAACACTACAATTACGAAGAGCAAATTTAACAAATTTCTTTTGTTTATTTTTTCAATTGAATTGACATAAACCGCATAATATGGATTCCATACAAACGAACAGTATTCCAATTTCGAACGAACAAAAGTTGTATACAATATTTTTAACGTTATGGGATCCATGGATACCATGGAAACCCATACATTCAAGTTTAAGGCAAAGAATATTATATGCTACCATATCAAAGGCTTTACAGAGTTCAAAACAGACAGTATCAACTTGATAATATTTTTCCAAAAATAGAAATACAGAAATGGTTAAACACTGCAAGATTAGTAGTTGTTGAACTCCCAGGATAAAATCCATGTTGTTCAATACAAATATAACGTTTGAGTGAGAAAAACATTTTTTCTTTAATTATGTTCTCAAAAATTTTAGAAATATTAGATAATTTTGATATAGGACGATAATTAAAAATGTTATATAAATATGCAATATATACTTAGATATTCAAATAAAAGTGCATTTTGCATCAAATGGACATGTATTAAGACACATTAGAATAAAAATCAAATGTAGTTTCTTCAATAATTCTCATAGTAATGTTCAAATTGCATAATTAACATAAAATAATTACTTTTTTTAAATTTTTGCTAGCAATCAAACAACATTCATATTCATAATAAATAAAACTTACTTTGAATGTATTTTAGAACGTATTTTGCTTGATCTAAAATAAATTTTAAATATTTGTATGTACATATGTATTTTATTTAAGAGCACTAGCAACCATTAGCTGATGGCCTTGGTGGCTAGTGCTCTTTTTTTGTAACTGTAATAATTAATTATTATTAAGTTTCTTATTAAATAAATAAATAAATATTTGTTATGAATATGGGTATACAATTTAATTTTTTTTTTTTTGGAATTTGTTTAATTTAAAATTGTTGTAGCCTAGACAGACGACATCGTTGATTTGCATTAGCAGTCTTAACAGGTGAATTTATACTGAATTTTATTATTTTAATATGACAACACAGTCGACATTCAATCAGCTAATAACAAATAGTTTACTATTGAAAAATTAAAATTAAATTAAAAATCGTTGACGCGTATTAAATGCTGATTTTTAACCAACAGCATAGCTGCTAATCGCACTTTCTGTCTTTTTTATTTGATCTAAATACATACCTACATGTAAATGCTAAATAAATATACGTGACAAACAAACAGCTGTTGATTAAATATACAAAACTATCGTCTGTCAGAGTAAAATTTTAATTTACATTAGTAAACTTTTAATTTAAATTAGCTCTATCCTTTGTCTAGGCTGTTACAACTTTAAAAACTAATAAAGTCTATCCAAAATTAGGTTTAATATTAGCAAAATCAATCTACCTTAAAAATAAACGCAGACAAGAGAGCAATTAAATAAAAAAATAAAGTGAGTCAAAAGTTTTCATAAAAAATCAAAAATAAGTTGAAACAAAACATATTTAAGACCAAATAACGATATAGAATTACGAAATGAAATTATTTTTAACAAAGAATATTTTTGAAAATTGTTTTTAAGGAGGGTAATTAAAAAATATGTGTATACCGAAAGAAGCTTAATTAATAACAAGCACAGTATATTCCTCTAAAATTCAGTTCTAAGAGAAAAAAACTTTCAAAAATGAAAAAAATTCTTAAAATATTACGTAACCGATGAATTTTTTAAATTTCAAGAATAAATTTTTTAAAATATTTGATTTTTAGTTATTTTCTTATAATTTAATTTACTTACGTTATTCTACCAAATTCATCTTTTGGGGTGTCCAATTTTCCTTGACCCATTAACTTTGTTCTATAGGAATCCACTTTAGCCTTAATTTCATTGGATGATAAACTGTAAGATGGAAAAAACACAATTTCTATTTTATTGAATTGTAAGAGGGAAAAATAAAATCTATGTTTTATTAAACATTGTACATACTTTTTAACTTGATGTTTTTTTAAATATTATACATATGGAATTATATAAATGATTGTAAAATTCAATAACAAACTTCACTGAACGTTTATTTAGTATTTATAGCTGAATTTTATGTATGTATTTATTTATATCTCTTTGTTTCTTTTTTCAGATGTATGTTAACAATTAATAAATATGTATATTTATTTAGTATATTTGTTTAAAACATAAAATATACCAATGTTTATCGTTAAACATTTCTATCGATTATGAGGTGTGTTTACAATTTTATGTATTATAGTGTTGAAAACATGCAGTGAGGAAAAACACTACACAGAATAAGAGAGAAATAACGTACATATTACATTGTTTCACCCCACAATGAATATAAAGTGCAGTAGATTTTTTAGTTTACTATGGTTTGATTTGGTGTTTAACGGTGGTGACAAAGAGAATAACAAAAAATTTACTTTTAACCAGAAGAGTTCTTTTACTACCAGTTAAGTCTTTAAAACAGATGTACATATACTCGTAGTTTAGGGGTAGTTTAGCTGTGTTGGAAACAAAAAAAAAATATAAAATAAAATAATTAAGAAATCAATACTATTAATCGCACGGTATTAAAAGATTTTACACTTAAATATGTACATATATTCGAATCTAACGATATGTCTTCTAATTGATTTTTAGAAAACCTACATTTATTTATAAAAAAAAAATTGAAGTGTGTTGCATACATCCTGAAAATTATAAACTTTATATTTTGTTTATAAAGCCTGGTACTCTGTTCAGTTTTTCGTGCGGAATACTGTCAAACTACATACATAAAAAATTTATATGAAAAAGTCATGAAAAAATTATGCAGAAGTAGTACTCTGTTTTTACTGTGGAAAAACATGAAATGTTTCTGGCAACATTTTATCAAAACTGTGAAATAAAGCAAATGAGCATTATTTCATGTGGAATTTGTTTGTAAAATTTTTTGTGGAAAATTTTTTAAAACAATGTGATATATTTAAGAGCAATAACATCGTAAAATTCTTCCAAATTGCGAGATAGACACCACATTATAAATGTCAAATTTTCGTTGTGAAATAATAGATTTTGCCAACATTTTCCACAAATTCGAACAGAGTACTAGGCTTTATATAATAGAATATTTTGCTTTTTTAGCCTCAATTTTTTTTTTTTTTTTTTTTTTTTTGAGGTCCTATTCTGTATATTTAACTACAAAAACAATTCAATTTATTTGTATGTTAACGATGAATATTTAATGTGATATCCACCCTGAGCTTCTACTGTATAAGTCGGTCCTCAAACCAATTTGGTGCTATGGGATTCAATTATGGGGCACTGCCTCAGCTAGCAATGTAGAAAAAATTCAAAGGCGCCAAAATAAGATTTTACGTATTATTACATCTGCTCCCTGGTATATAAAACATTTAAACATCCACAAAGACCTAAACATGCCATCAGTTAAAGCAGAAATAGCGGAACATGCAGTCACATATCTAAAGAGGCTTGAATCTCATCCAAACCGTTTGGCGCGTAACATGCTGAATGAACCTGGTTACATTCGACTAAAAAAGAAGAGATACTGCTTTTCTTGGCCGTACATTAGAGGGATGACCCGCAAGTGATTTCAAAATCCGTGAAACAAACATTATTTTTGTCTAGCACTGGCTGGACTTAAAAAGAATATTTTATTTTAGACTTAAGATACGAGTAATTATTGTTAGTTCAAAAATATTGAAGATACAATAAATAAATTATGAAAACAAAAAAAAAAACGATGAATATTGTGGCAGTTTTATATATTTTGTGGCATTAATTTGAGCCAAATCTTTTATACCCTTCACCACGGTGATTTTATTTATACAGACATGTACAGCATTATCCATATACATAAATTAAAAAAAGTCGTATGAGAAAAAACTCATTATTCATTAAGCTGCGTAGCCGCTGCTAAATGAAAACAACTTCCGTTGGCTACAATTGTCGCTGTTTAGTCAGCTACTTAAGGCCAGGATTCACTATTCTATACAATCGTACGATTTAATCACAAACAAATCTGACAGAATTCTGTCATAATTAAATAATCGTTTCAAAATGGCCACACTATCATACAAAACAATATTTAAGTTTATTTATCTTCCATTTGTAATTTGTAAGCCTAATTGGCCAATAAATTACACACATCAAAAATAAGAGTAACAACTTTAAATACAATAGCGTTATTCAGTGTTTAATACAAATAGTCCTGCAAAGTGCAAGTGCTAAATATCATAGATTCAAAAACAAAATAACTATCGTTTTTGTTAAATTTGATAGATATAACGCATTTGCACCTTCGCAAGACCACTCGCATGAAACAATGAACACGGTTAATGACTTACATGCTAAACATGCTAAACATAGTTACAGTACCTTTTAATTTCGATCCCTAATTACTAGATGATATTATTTGAGCAACTAAAGTCAATGAGTCTTTTCCTTTGAGTGGAGTATGTTTTATTGAAGTGGCTTAAGATTGCGGGTAATGAGTTAAATGAACGTATGACTCTCATTTGATATGACCGCTCTAGCCATGATGAGTTACGGGGCACAACAAGTTTATTACATCTTGAAGATTTAGTAAATGTAAAGAACCTTAGTAAAAATTCAGGGCAACCATTGCGAATTACCGAATAAAAATGCAGTAACAAACGTATTTTAATAAAATTATAAAATTATGTTCCCAAGAAACGTTGAACATATTGAGACACATGTGATCTAACAAGGACGGAAAACAGGTAACGCATAACCCTCTTAAATAATAGATAAACACGATCATTATTTTGATTAGTAGATATTTTGGTTCTTACCTCGTGGTTCCGAATGACGATTGTGTCGGACGGTTGAGTGGTTTGCATGTATGTATATTGTTTTTGTATCATAAACAGGATACATGTAGATCGCTCGATCGTCTTACGCATTCGTTGTCTGGAGCCGTGGGGTGGGAATTGTAATGTTGGTTGTTCTGAATCAAAATTTATTAATAATAACAAATCAAAAATATATGTATATTCATCGCCAGTAAAAGCACAACTAAAAGCTTTTATTGAAAAAAGCATGATATAATAATAGAAGGTAATTCCATTCTCTCTTTTTGTCGCCATATTAACGATCTGACGTTTGCGGGAATTATTTGTGAAATCCCATTTTGCGTTTTTTTTAATTGAAATTTTAAAAATTAAAAAAAGAAGCAAGCCTTAAGTTTATGTGTATAAATAAACAAACGAAAATTGTTTTCCATACGGTGGTAATAAACTTTTGCAAAAATTCACGAATAAGATTTTTTAATTTCCCTATATCTGACAAAAGAGTCTAAGTTTCCATTTTCTTATTAAGTACAACACCAAAGGCACCCCTGGTATGTTCATTAAAGAAAATATATTTTTTAACTTAGATGGGAAACTAATCTGTCAGGAGTATCAAGAAAAATTGACAATTTCAATATCATAGGAACTTAAAATTAAAAAGTTTGGTTAATTTTATTATGAATGCGGGGCTGCATGCAAAATAACTCTATGCAAAATTGCTTAAAATCAAAAATCAAAAATAACCCAAGAAATCCGTATGCAGAATTAGGTTATATTTTATATAAAAAGAAACCCCAAAATATTGAGTGCTTTTCGTAATTTTTTAAAATTTTTCAAATGAACACCATATGGATACCATATTTGAGCGGTTTTATATTCACCCTTATTCTAGTTGGCGACGGAGACATCGTCGTCATTTTTGACCGTATTAGGTCAAACTTGTTATTAAAATCTTTTCTATTTTAAATTTTGTTGGCACTTCAGTCGTTTTTAAAAACCAAGGCGACGAAATCGCCGTCCGTACAAGACAAATTCAAAGTCACATATTCTTATAAAATAGCAAATAAAGTTAAAAAGTCATCGATAAAAGTTGATGTCGACAAAAGGGAAATCATAATCTACAGCAAGATTTATTCCTCATAAGTTTCATTATTAAACCAAAGTACGTTTTTATTTTGTTATTTATGTAAATTACACACTTTTGTAAAATAATTTCCAAAATAATTTTTTTTTTCGTTTCTACTTGTGGCAACACTTTTTTTGCTGTTTACATAAAAACATACTTCAATAATTCCGGCAAACTTCAAACATTTTTGAAATGGAACCACCTTGTATTATTATATCATGGAAAAAAGTGTATTATGATATTAGGGCTCATATTCTCAATAATTATATAAATTTCAATTTATTTTATGTATTTCTTTTTTATTATTTATTTTTTAGGGTTCCGTACACAAAGTGTAAAAACGTAACCCTATTGTTTTCGCTACAATGTCTGTCCGTCTGTCAGCGCCTTTTATCTCTGGAACCGTAATAGGTAGACTCTTGAATTTTTCACAGATGATGTATAGCTGTTGCCGCTATAGCAACAAATACTAAAACTTATAGGGTGTTCCAATAGAGAGGTGTTATTCACGAAAATGTGTTTATTTCTTGAACTGTAGGAAGGATACACTTGAAATTTACAAACAGTAATTAAAACTTAGTTCACTATATAAACAAGTATAAAAAAAATAAAACATGTTTGCATGTATAAAGCATAAGTTTTGAACCATAATAGGTAGACTCTTGAAATTTTCACAGAAGGTGTATAACTATGGCCACTATAACAAATAGTAAAAATTAAAGGGTTTTCCGCCAGTGACGTGATTTGCTTGTATAAAGCCTTATTTCTTGAACCGTAACAGGTAGACTCTTGAAATTTTGTACAGAAGATGTGTTGCCACGGCCGATATGACAATTACTAAAAATTAAAGGGTGTTCCGACAGTGACATGTTTTTCACTTATAGTGATAAGTAATAGTAATAAGTAGACTCTTAATATATTTATAGAAAGGAAGTTGCCATGGCCACTATAATGAATAATAAAATTAAAGGGTTTTCCGACAGTGACATGATTTTATAAACCGTAATAGATACCCTCTTGAAATGTATACAGTAGATGTGTTACTTCGGCCGCTATAACAAATACTTAAAATTGAAGTGTGTCCATTAGTGACGTGTTTTTCACGAATATTACCTTATTTTTTTAACCGCAATAGGTGGGCTCCTGATATTTTAATAGAAAGTGTATTATCAAGGCCGCTATAAAATCAATTACATACTAAAATTTAAAGGATGTTCCAATTATGATGCAATTTTCGCAAATATTACTTTAATTTTAAAATTTAAGGGTGTCCCATAAGACAAAGAAATAAACAACTGGCATTTTTAAATTATACTGAACATAGTACGGAACCCTACGTGTGTGAGTCTAACTCGCACTTGACTAATTTATTATTATTATAACATTTATAAGCAATCCATTAATTGGGATTATATTGATTAAATAAAGTAAATAAATAAAATATTGTATGCATAAGTGCCCGTGTATACTTCTTCACAATGATAATGGCATTATCAAACTATGAACAAGTTTCCATTTAATATATAAAGTCAAATACATGTTAGTATTATACAGTCTTCTTAAACAAAAATTTACTGTTGACACAAGATGTGATATATGATATTCAAAATTCATTTTGTAGTCAATTATAATTCCTAAAACTTTTACAGCAGCTTTATTAATGGAGATATGTATGTCAAAAGTGGAGTTATGGGTAGGGGTAAATAGCATGGTTTTCGTTTTAAGTGTATTAATAGCAAATTTATTTTCCATCATCCAATGAGAGATATTCTTTATACCATAATCTATTATAGACTGAAAAACGGGTATGTTTTCTTTTCTGCCAAAACATAAAACTTGAAAATGCTAAGTGTTGTGGAGCCAGTAATTAAACACGCGTCTTTTGATTATTTGTATTCAAAGTCAATCATTTATTAATTGTAAATTATTATTAATATAAATATAAAGATAAAGAAAGTAAAATAAGATTGTAAGTCACGACCGACACGCACAGATACTGAATCAGAACTCTACTGACTGTTGAATTTAAAAATCATCATCGTAGCATAGTTGCATGTAGTGACGTTTGTTAAAAACAGTGTTGCGTACTCAACATATCCCTCCTTGTTAATGATGAATCTCGTAGTCCCGGTGCCATGCTGGAGTACGCTTATTACGAGTTGAACGTCTGGGTGGTGTTGGAATGTTTTCAGTAGGAGCATCTGTAATATTTGATGAAGTGTTGAAACTTTCGTTGTTATTATGGATGTCCGACCGAACACTTTCTGATGAACTAAAATGTGGTGGATTATCTTGTTCTGGCTGGTGAAACAATGGTTGTAGGTTGTAAGATATTTGATCATCTGGATCTACATCTATGAAACGCTCACGAACTTGATTAGCATGCGATTTTATAATTTTGTCAATATTTGAGTCTTTGATTTTGACATGGTAGTTGACTTGACCAACTTTTTCAACTATTTCACCTTGACGCCATATCATCTTATTATCCTTGTAGGTTTTAACGAAAACCTGTTGACCAATTTGGAACTCACGATGATTAGTGCCATGTTTGCGATTGAATTGTGCTTCCATTTTCGTGTCACGTTTGATTTCTGTTTGTTTTTCTGGTTTGATAAGATCAATTTCTGTACGTAATTTACGACCAATAAATAATTCTGCGGGACTTTTCCCTTCCGCGCAATTTGAGTTTGGAGTTGAACGGTATTGTAGTAAAAATTCTTGAAGGTGAGTATTGTCGTTTGAATCACTGTCTTGTGCCTTTTTAATTGCTGTTTTGACAATATCAACATAACGTTCTGCTTGTCCATTGCTTTGTGGATGGTAAGGGGCTGTCCTCAAGTGTTGAATACCACGTTTATTACAAAATTGTTGAAATTCTGCACTTACGAATTGAGTACCATTGTCTGATACTATTAAGTTTGGGTAACCATATCTGTTTGTGTAGTCTGACATAATATCAACTATCTTTTTACTAGATATTGTGCTACTTTGGTATACCTCAGGCCATTTTGAAAAAGAGTCTACTATAACTAAATAGTACTGCGAACGAATAGGACCTGCTATATCAATATGTACGCGTTGAAGCGGTTTGGTTGATATTGGCCACGAACATAACGATGTTTTTGTTGGAGACTTCATGTTTTTAGCTGCTTTTTGAACCATGTGATGTGTAAGTGGAATAGACTGAAGACTGTCTCTAAGAACTGATCTTATATTGAATTCTAATGTTGCACATGCGATAACAAAATCTTCATCATCTGGTTGCTTTGAGGGTAGTAGTCGAGATAACATATCAACGTTACCAAAATCATCAGTTTTGACGTATTCGATATCGAAGTCGTATGTCATCATGGTTAACGCCCACCTCTGAAGTCTACTGGCTGAATGTACTGGAATACCTTTCCTTGAACCAAATATTGCTAACAGGGGTTTGTGGTCAGTGCGGAGTAAAAATTTTCTGCCATACACCATACGGTGAAATTTCTTAACTGCAAAAACTAAAGCCAAAGCTTCTTTTTCAATTTGTCCATAGTTTTTCTCGGCTGACGTCAAAGACCTGGATGCGTGTGCTACTGGTTTTTCGGTTCCGTCTGGCATGATGTGTGATATTTGTGCTCCAAGACCCTGCATTGATGCATCTGCTGAGACTATTATGGGTAACTTGGGGTTGTAATGGGTTAACATTAAATCTGATTGTAAAATTTTTTTGAATTTTTGAAATGAGTTTTCACACTCTGAAGACCAATGCCACTTAGTATTGTTTTGAAGCAATACATCGAGAGGTGCTCTTAACGATCTTATTGTACTGATGAATTTACCATAGAAATTTATTGAGCCAAGAAATGATCTCAGTTCACTTATGTTTTGTGGTCTAGGTAAATTAACAATTGAAACAATTTTATTTGGATCTGGTCTGATACCACTGGAATCAACTATGTGACCCAAATATTTGATTTGAGATTGAATAAAATCACATTTTTCAAAATTGACTGTCATGTTGTACTCAGAAAAACGATTTAACACGAGACGTATTGATTTCAGATGCTGTTCTAAAGTTTCACTTGCTATTATGACGTCGTCTAAATATGCTGTGGCTTCTGGAATGCCTGTTAAAATTTTTTCAATCGCTTGTTGAAATGCACCTGGTGCTGATTTTATTCCAGGAACTAGCCTATTGAACGTATATAAGCCTCGATGTGTGTTGATAGTTAAGATAGACTTGGTTGCATCATCTACTTCGAACTGCATGTATGCATCATTAAAATCTAGTCTTGTGAAGTACTTACGGTTGTTGAGACACATAAAGATGTCTTCTGGTAGAGGGAGTGGATGAAAGTGTGGTTCAACATTTTCGTTGAGACCTGTTGAATAGTCTGCACATATTCTGATCTTACCACTGGAGCGTCTCACTGTAACTATAGGTGCTGCCCACTCTGAAAAATTAGTTGGTGAAATTACGCCACCTTCCTCTAAACGGTTGAGTTCAGAATCCACTAGGGAGATTACTGAATATGGTACTGGACGTTTTGGACAAAATATTGGAACAGCATTGGGTTTAAGTGGAAGATGGATTTTGATTTTGGAACAATGACCCAACTTCTCCTTAAAAACCTGTGGAAATTCTTTCTTAAAATCTGTTATGTGTTTGTTAGATTGCTGAATTGATTTGCAGAAAGAGCTGATTGGAATTTCCCAAAGACCAAATTCTTCGAAGAAATCTGCACCAGCTATGTTCAATGACTGAACTGTTGTTACAAAAACTGTGATTGTTTTTGTTGAGTTGTGAAATGTAATAGTTGCTTTGAATTCACCAATGAATTCAATTTTGTTACAATTTGCATCTCTTGCTGTTCGCTTTGTTGTGTTTAAAGTTGGACGATTATCTATCTATACGATTATACGACGATTATATATCTATCCATGATTGTTTTGAAATGATAGAAATATCTGAAGCTGTGTCCAGTTGAAGCTCGACATTTACGCTGTTTATTAATACATTGACGTATTTACGATGAAACAAGTTGTCAACATTGTTGTCGATTGTTCTTGTTTGAGCATGCGAATTCTTATTAGAATTTGTCTGTTGATTGCTTACACTTGTTGTTGTTTGTGGCTGGCGGTTATTTGCTTTTGAATATTTCTGTTTGCCGTTGTTGCTTTTTGTGATGCAATAACCCTCTTTGTGTCCTGCTCTATCACATTGTTTGCATATGTGATTTTTGTACTGACAATATTTTGAGTAGTGCATGGCGCCACAAAACCAGCAAGGGGTGGAAGGTGTTTTAGATTCCTTTTTAGGGGAATTACAAGCTTTCTTACCTTTTTGCTGCTTTGAATGAATGGCTTGTGTTTGTACAGGTGCCTGTTGAAAGTTGCCAATCATTTTTGTGTCCTGCTGACGTTGGAGAGTGCGCTGAATTTCCTGGTTAATGAAATCTAAAGTCACTGGCTTCTCGAGCTTTTCCTCATCCAGCATTCTTAAAATTTCATTGCGGAAATTTGCGTCTTTTGATGATTGAAGACCACTGACAAATATGAGACACTTTAAATTGTCTTTTGTACATTTTTCTAATTGAAAATTTTCACAAAGACGGTTGACTTTTGCTATGTATGCCCCATAGTCTTCAATTTCTGATTTTACAGTCTGGAAACACTTGTAACGGCTGCTGAAGAGTGATTCTCTTTTACCGAACATGTTTTTCATCTTCTGTAGAGTAGCATCAAATGGAATATCTGTTGGTTTCGACGGTAGCATTACGTCTGCGTATTGTTGATATACATTTTGGCTTACTTTTCTTAGGAGTAGTCGTGTTTTGTCTGCGTCCGCCAAATTCTTAGCATCGACCACAAAAAGATCTTCATATCTGGCGTACCATGAACCAAATGTCTGATTTTCTTCTGGATCATACACGAACTCACTGATTTGTTTTGCTAAAATGTCCATAAGCTGTTCTCTATTGAAAGATTTTGATGACTGTATTGCTGCGGTGTTGTGTTCCTCCACTGTTGGGGAATCTGTTGAGTCGCGACCTACGATTTCTTGAAATGTTTGCTGCTGAGTGACCATGAATCGTTCTTGGCGTTCAAACATATCAAATTGTTTCTGAAGCTGTTGCTGTTGCATCAGAAGTTGTTGTTCTTGACGACTTGCTGCTTCTTGTTGTTGTACTAGAATTTTTGCTAGCACTTGCTCAAGTGATGATGTCGCCATGATGTTTAAAAAAACTATTACTTTCCTTTTTTTTTTTTTGTTGTATTTTCTTGTAAAATAATTTTCTGATGAAATTTATTTTATAAAACACTTTTTTTTTACACAAATCCTCGTCGCCAATTTGTTGTGGAGCCAGTAATTAAACACGCGTCTTTTGATTATTTGTATTCAAAGTCAATCATTTATTAATTGTAAATTATTATTAATATAAATATAAAGATAAAGAAAGTAAAATAAGATTGTAAGTCACGACCGACACGCACAGATACTGAATCAGAACTCTACTGACTGTTGAATTTAAAAATCATCATCGTAGCATAGTTGCATGTAGTGACGTTTGTTAAAAACAGTGTTGCGTACTCAACACTAAGGTTTTACTCATACTAAGTTTAGAAAATAAATCATTTAAATACATGGTAAATAACAGAGCCCCATGACTGAACCCTGTGGAACACCACTTTTTATCGGAAGTATCGATGAAGATTCTTTGCCGAAAGAAACAAATTGACTACGTCCAGACAGATATGAATCAATTAGGAAAGTTGCCGATTTTGAAAATGAAAATAGTGTTGCCAATTTTCGTAATAACAAGTTATGATTAAGCTTGTCAAATGCCTTAGTCAAATCAAGCGAAAGAAGAATGCAAACATTATCTTTACCCAGATTATCTCGAATAGTATCAGTAAGACCAATAAGAAGGGATGATGTATTGTGACCGCTTCTAAAGCCATATTGAGACCCATTTAATAAACATTCCCGATCCAAATATAGAGTTATTTGTTTTTTCATAATTCTTTCTACTATCTTGAACATTACAGGTAATATTGATATCGGCCTTAAGTTATCTGGATTATAAGAATCACCATGTTTCTTAATAGGCACAACACGTCCAACCTTCCATGAATGTGGAAATGTGGAGGTGGTTAAGATTGTAAGGAGGTATAGAACTTTAAGTTGGCATTACTTTTCAAGATGGCGACTGATTTAACAGCTGTCAAGTGATTTATTCTCAGTTGGTTTGGTAATTCATTATGAATAGACTCACGCCTGAACAACGCTTGCAAATAGTGCAATTTTATTTCGAATGGTTCTGTGCGGAAAACGTATCGCACAGAATTTTGTTTAGCGATGAAGCGCAATTCTGGTTGAATGGCTACGTCAACAAACAAAACTGCCTTATTTGGAGTGAAGGTAATCCTCAAGTGTATGTCGAAACACCGTTACATCCAGAAAAACTGACTGTTTGGTGCGCTTTATGGGCTGGTGGAATCATTGGTCCGTATTTTTTCAAAAACGATGGTGGCCAGAACGTTACAGTCAATGGTGATCGGTATAGAGCCATGATTACTAACTTTTTCATTCCTGAATTGAATAACCATGATGTCCAGGAGATGTGGTTTCAACAAGACGGCGCAACATGTCACACAGCTCGTGCCACAATAGATTTATTGAAAGACACGTTTGGTGACCGCCTAATTTCCCGTTTTGGACCTGTGAATCTTGTGATTTAACACCGCTAGACTACTTTCTGTGGGGCTATGTAAAGTCATTGGTCTATGCGGATAAGCCACAAACGCTTGACCATTTGGAAGACAACATTCGCCGTGTTATTGCCGATATACGGCCACAAAGGTTGGAAAAAGTCATCGAAAATTGGACGTCAAGATTGGACTACATCCGCGCCAGCCGTGGCGGTCATATGCCAGAAATCATATTTAAAATGTAATGCCACAAGATTATCTTTCGGATAAATAAAATTCATGTCAATCGAATAATCCATCGTTGTTTTATTGCAACTTAAAGTTCTATACCTCTATAAAAAACACCCTTTAATTACCAAATGCGGGAAATGGCTACCATAATATGGCAACACCATTTTTAAAAACTTTAAACAATACCCATCCGAACCTGTGGCATTCGATCTAATAGCATACAACTGTTCTAACATCTCATCCAAATTTATGCATTTAAAAAAAATCCGTTTGCTCGATAGGGAAGGTGAGAAATGTTGATAACTTCATCATCACTCTGATTTGCAAAGGTTTGATTTAAATGATTTACATCTATAGAGCCTGCACACGAATTATCTTTTGTATCTCCACCATTTACCAACACATTCCATAACTGCTTGCAGTTCAAACCGTTAAATAAATTAGTATGAGCTAAGCGTTGTTTCTTTCTAATTAAAAATTTTGTTTTGTTTCATATTTTGCAATAAATTCTCCAATTCTCATTAGTTCTACTATCACGAAAGACTCTATAGCTAAATCTCTCTCATGTATTGAATTCTTTATCTCACTACATTGAAACCAGTTCTCCCCCACATGCTTCACCGTGCGAGTTACATAAGGTACAATTAAGTGTACAGCATTAAGATTGTTCTCAAAACTCAAGTTGCTTGTCAACGCTTGAAGTAGTGTAGAAATCAGCGAATTCACTGGACATTGCAACTTCTGCAAACAAAGATGAATCTAAAGCATTGTAGTCGTAGAATTGAATAATTTCAACGTTTTTATCTAATGGCAACTGCAAAGATATGTAAATAAGAGAGTGGTGGGATACTCCAGGGCATTGTACTTGACCAGAACTTTTTACCATATTTGGATGTGACAATAAAAAGTAATCTATTAAAGACGTTGTTCTTGTCTTTATATCAAAGTGGGTTGGTAAAGAATTATGCATGCAAGATACATTAAGCCTGTTACAAACATTACGAACATTTACTGATTTTTGAATATTGAACATATTAGTATTCATATCACCCATCATAATTACATAACTGTATTTAACAAGTAAGTCGCAAACAGACTTCTCAAACTTAAGTAAATGTTCTTTTTTCCCTTGGGGAAGATATATTACTCCTACCAATACCAAAAGACCGTTAAAATTAATTTCAACAAACAACGACTCAGCAACCTTATACAAATTACTTTTAAAGACTACTTTAAACGAAATATTCTTTGAAATATCTAATGCCACACCACCACCTCTCATACCAGCTGGGCGATCATTTCAGCAACAGTTATATCCATTCATGTTAACTGCACTAGTAAATATATGAGAACTTAACCAGGTTTCACTTATACCAATCAAATCTAAACAACTTGCCACAAAAATATTTTTAATTTCATTGAATTTAGTTGAATTTGGCTTTAAATTAAAACTTCCACAATTAAGATGATCACAGTTAACAGTTCGCTTTTCATTACCATCATTACTGAACTGGGACCTCAAAAAGGAACTATCTCAAGTAATTGAACCCAAATTATTATTAAAATTCATTATATATGTACTATGTATACAATAAACGTTGACTAACAGCAAAAGCATCAAAGATATTGATCAAAAATAAATGAATATTTAAATATAAAAATGTAATTGAAACAAAACTTGCTTTCAATGTTTCACCATCAATTACGAACAATAAAAATAATAATAATAAAAATAAATACTACAAAAATGCAATTACAAAATCTTAGTAAGTATGTAAATCTGAAAATTTACTGTGACGTAAGTATGAAATATTAAAAACAAGCAGATCACTAATCAAATTACCACCATAATAAGTAACATTGTAGTACAAATAAGAACATCTTTATCCAGAATCCACACGATTGTCATCTTCATTAACCGAAGTGCTATACATCCCACTTAACAAATCTATACACTATTGAATTTCTAACTTTTCAATTGAACTATTAGGAAAAGTTACTCTAGCAGCAGGAACATCAGTATTTATAAAGGAATATTTTTGAATTTTCCTTTCAGCACGTAATTTTCTACACCTACCGGAGTATGGTGATCACCAATATACACCCTATTTTCCAAATTGCCGCCAACTACATCCTTAACACGTATGGTTTTTGATCATTTTATAAAATTAGCCATTATTAGATCACGAATGTATACAGAATTGATTTAACAAGTATAGATCTTCGCTTAGCAAAATATGTACAATGTTGCATATCTCCATCTTCTACACGAACATGGCACAAATTAGCAATTTTTTTAACAGGATCCCTTAAATGCTGGATATTTTTTGGCAACCCTGTTTTTTGTTTCTAAAGCTTGGATCTTATCATGAGAACTCTTATCAATTTCTTTTAAAATTGCATAACAATGGGATGTATCAGACTTCATCACTTCCAACTCAGCCCTGATATTTGCAACCTCTGGCATTTTATCATTATGAACACTGTTAAGAAAATCATTACAATCCTCTTTTATTTTGTTGAAGCTACTTTGAAACTGCTCATGTAAACTTCTTTTGTATTCGCAAAACTTCTCTTCCATTGATTTTACAAGTTCCATAAAGCCATTCCGTATTTCATTTTGAAAGTTAAATATTGGTGTCTTTCTACAAGCTTTACATATAAATTTTAGGTTAGAATATTTCAGCAATACTTTGTATTCTTCCTGAGGTACTTCACCACACTCTAAATGAAAATATTCATTGCAGTAACCACAACCCACACAAGGCTTTTGCTTTGTTAATTATTTCTTGCACTCTGGACATTTATACGATTTTGTTGATGGCGCCATTATTGAAAGAAATGAATGTATGCATGTACATATGAAAATATCATGTCACAAAGGAATTAAAAATGCTTAATTTTATTCCAAAGGATGAAATATGAAACACAGCTCCAGCTTCCACACTTAACAACAATTAATTAAGATTTATTTAGCTTAAAAGTTCATTCATTTATTTTTATTTAAATAATCTTTGATACGAAGGGAAATAAAATTATCATTTCATGATCAGTGTTGCCAATTTATGGCCTTTAATGATATTGAAGAAGACAGCTACATGGTAAACTGACATTGTTGTAGAAATACCTATTTTGCATTTATAAAATTAAATAACTTTTTCCAAAAATAATAAACATTCCTCTAAAACTTTTTGCCATTTGTTTTTTTTTTTAATCGATGTAAATCGATGTAAAATTTACTCGAAAATCGAGTGGAAGTGTTCTCAGACCTCGCTCGAGCCAAAGTGAAGCTGCGTTCACTTATGTTAATACCAGTTTTTACACTTGTAAAATAACGTAAAACTTTAAACTGCTCTCCTGTAAAATTTACTTTTTTACACTTAGGTCCCTTTTATTAGTCGAGGTCACATATATGTATATGAATATGAAAACACATTTAAGCAAGGTCAGGTCGAACCCATGGAAATTAATTATATCCAATGAAATACTAGTAGACTTCGAATGGGAGAACACCCTGATTCTCAGATTGGCCGAAATCGCTTAATCTCGGACAGGCAAAACCAAGAATCAAACAATAACAGAAGAGAGGAAGTAAATAATTGTATTTTAGGAAAGGCTCAATACTTCACAACACTCGACTTTGCAAAGGGTTATAACCAACTCATAGTAAAAGAGAAGATAGAGAAAAAACGGCATTCGTTAGACCTCACGGTCTATACGAGTTCGCAACGATGCTGTTCGGACCAAAAAATGCACCCGCAACGTTTCAGCATATCATGAATGAAATTTTGCGAGACTTTATATACAGAACACACGTAGTTTACTTGGATAATATCCTGAATTTTGTACCACATTATATTTCCTGAAAGAAAAATTTAAAAATTAAAATCGACAAATGCAACTTTTTGAGGAAAGAAACAGAGTTTCTGAGACTCATTTTAACGAAAGACGGCGACTGAACCCTAATAAAATTAAAGTTATTGAAAATATTGTTTTACAACTGTGCTATTGTCACAGGAAGGACATCCAGTTTGTTACGCATCGAGATTATTAAATAACCACGAAAGAAACTACTCGGTAACGGAGGAATTTTTAGCGATAATTTGGAATGTAAACTATTTTAGATCAGGAGGAAGACTTGGGTGACCATTTTCCAATTAAAGAAGAAATAGTGAATAAATACAAAACTCAAATCAATTTTATAAATAGTAATAAATACAACTTAAAATACTGCATGGAAAAATAATAATAATATTCATTGCCGAAAGTGATTTTGAAGAAATGGGTAACATATTCAGAAGATGCCTTACAAAATTTGGGGGTCCGTATCTCCGAAACTAAAGGTCGCCCTAATTTTTAGAGACGAATTTTTTAAAGGGAAAAACATTGATTTTATTTTTCATTTTATTACTGGTTGTTTACCTTATTTTTATAACAAATCAGTAATATAAGATAAAAATAAAAAGAGTAAATTTTACAAAAAAAGATAATGTCACATGTATGTGGCCATTTAGCAGAGGAAATCTATGAATAGAAAGATTTCATGCACAGAGGACGCATCTTTTTTCGTTATTATAGTTTAAAAGAATGCAAGAATCGAAATTGATATAGAACCTTCGAAATTGGAATGCAATCCTGTGATAAAACTTTTTGCTAATTTCTCTTAAAATAATTTAATTTAAAAAAACTAAACTAAACATGTGTGCCAATGTCATGAATAGGTTAAAGTTATATTTCACACACGTTTTTTTTTTAATTGTATGTGTTTGTAAACTAGATTTGTTCCAAAAAGTACATATTGAATTTGAATTTTTGAATTTGATTTATTTTTTCAATAACCTAGCCTCTTGGCCATAATCGGTTACAATATTCTGCTTACATATTATTAACAATTAACAAATATTGTAATAAATTTAAATAAAAAGCTAAATTTAACAGTATAAAAATTAAAAAAAAAAAAATAATAATAATTAGTAATGAAATTATAAACAGAAAAATAAATAATAATAGAAATAAAAATAAAAATAACGAAAATATTTATAATAAAAATGAGATCACAAAATTGCACAATAGAATCAAAACCCAAAAACTTTTTTACAAAGCACTACAAAATGATTATTCTTAAAACAAATTCTACAATAACAAAAACAAAGAGATATAATAAGGCCATAGAAATAATCGAAATAGTAGCAAAGGTTACAGTGTTAATCTAAAATTAAGCAAAAATGAAGAAATAAAGAAAAAAATATCCTACAATCCATTCAGCATATGAATTAAGTACATTCGTACTTGTAAAACATGTTGTAGGAATTGATACCAATATAAACTAACCATTACTTGAAAGTTCATGAAATAGTTTCCTCTTATAAGCATCAACAGAACAATTAAACATTCTCAAGCTTGTTGGTAAAACGTTGTAAGCTCGTGCCACTCTTACACAAAATGAACGCTCCATTATGGGAGTTAATCTAGGAATTTTCAATTGCCTATTTCTAGTCGATCTACAAAACTCAAAGAAATTAACCAAATACCTAGGTGTTTGTAACCTATATGTCCTATAAAAGTGAAACAAGATCCTAAACTTAATAAATTCATTTAACGAAAATCCGCAAAATTGTAAAACATGACGAAACATGCTGGCGTAATCTAAGAGAGTAAAGATACCGTATAACCCTATTAAAGACTAATCTTAACTTCCTCATGATATAACCAAAGGTACCAGAATAAACCTCTAATGCATATAAGAAAATTGGCATCACTAGTCCATAAACAACTCTTTTCTTGATATGAAAAGGCAATAACAAATTCAGACTATATAATCTACGTAAAGTAAAATGAACTCTAGATATTATAGAGATAACATGATATTCAAAAGTCAAACCTGTGTCAAGAATAACACCAAGACATTTAAGTTTATTAACAAATTCAATAAAGGTACCACCAAAATCAACTGAAAACCTATAACTTTTACATCTACCAAAAAACATAGCCTTAGTCTTTTCAGTATTGACCAAAAGACAATTTTCAGAAATCCAACTTAAAAGTAAGCCAACAGTAAAATCTATCATGTTTTGTAAAGTGTCAGAAAATTCCTCAGTACCCCTAAATAGAAGCTGTACGTCATCTGCAAAGGAAAAAGGAAGACACACATTACTCGAAACTACATCAAAAAGAACGTTCATAAACATGATAAAAAGCAATGGTCCAAGTACAGATCCCTGAGGAACCCCACTGTAAACAGAAAGTAACCTGGAAGACCGACCATTACGGAAAACATACTGCATTCTATTGGAGAGGTATGAATATATCAACTTACAAGCAGAAGCAGAAAACCCAAATAATTTATGTAGCTTTTTAACCAAAAGTGAATGTTTAATTCTATCAAAAGCCTTAGAGAAGTTCAAGGATAATAAAACACAAACTCCTTTTTCAGAAATATTACTCCTAATGCTGTCCTTTCCAAAAAAAATTAAACTCACCCTTGTTTTTCCAAAATCTCTTCAAATTCCAAACATTTGACTTCTATTTTTCGCTTGCGATCGTGGTCTAAAATATCTTTGTTGGGCGGACGATTTAAAGTATAATCCAATTTTTTTATATCCTCCTCAGAACGATAATTAGAATTGTCTTTCTTGCCAGGTCGTAAAAAAGCCCAATTTCGCTGTACATGACCATTTGTGCCAGAGCCACGAGGGGTGGTTAATCCGATACCATTATACATGCTAAGAGTATGTTTTGAATAACAGATTATAAAGGTGCTTTTCGAAAATACCTGGGACAAATAAGAAATTATTTTATAGACTTGACTTTCAATCGCATAACACTTTATTCATTCGCATAACACTTTATTCTTCAAACATTTGTAACAAATAAACTTACTTAGGTATTCAATTATTAATTTTAACAAAATTTTTACTAATTATAGTGTTTTTCAATAAATATACATATGTATGAATGTATGTATCTATTATATTAAATAAATTCTTTTGCAATGAAAAACTTTACACAGGAAACGAAGCCGAACGGTGGACAGTCGCGGCTAAGTCGCCGCCGCTATGTTTTCTTATTTTCAGCGTTGCTGTTTTGGTGCAATTGGACCAAAATTGGTTCGAAAAATTGAAATTTTTAAATTGGTCCGATCATGGCACAATAAACAAGGTAGACTCGCGGCGAAAAAAAGTACAACTCTGTAATAAAAATACGTACATTCTGTTTTTGTATAAAACATTTTAGGATGTCAAAACAAGAAATGTTATTACATTTTGACACTTTAAGATGGAGACAAAAAATAATCACCTGAGCTCTTGAGTTTACCTGTTATGAATTCGCCTTGAGTCCGATGGTCGGACCAATATCATTTTGGTCCATTTTGTCGTTTATTATTTTTCATTCTATTTTCTTTTTATTTTTAATGTACGGCACACATCTTTTATATTTAAAATAGTTTTTACACACCGATATACGTTCACAAATTAAGTGTTAACGAAGTTTTAAAAGTTTCCTAAACTAATTGAATGTGGTCATGATTTAATAGTAGCAGAATGAAATTTGCTGCGGCTCTGCGAAATAAAAATTTCCGCTAATTTAAGTATTAATGACTTTTGTCAAGAAAATGAATGAATAAAAAACGGTTTAAATGAAAAATGTTTTGGAAATATTTCTAATTTTATATTTAATTTGTTATCTCTCCACATAGCTCCGCCGCAGCTGAACGCAAATTTTTAACTCTATGGCTTATAAAAACCAAATTAAGAAATAAACTGGAAGTAAATATTATCAACAGTATTGTCTTGCAAAGAATTTATTGAAATAAATAATCCACACTATGTGTGGTCAGCAAAAAGAGACATACCTAATCCAATATAAAATAATTTAATTTTAATTGCTAATGAAATATTTTTCCTAAATAATTTTTTTTAATTAACATTCTTTGTCCTACAAATGATCTCAAACAGATTACAAAATTTGTTGATATTAATGTTGATATTAATACATGCCAATAATCATATAAAATGTGTTGTTTCATTATTCTTTTTTAACGGTAAATGTAAAATACATACACAAAAAGACTGAATAAGATTATTTTAGTTCTCGGCATTCTAAATGTAGATATTTATAAATTTCATTATATAATTTTTTTCATACCTGAATTATTTAAATCAAATAAATTATGTTTCAAACCTTTATTTCACTTAAAAAATTTTTAAAAAACATTAATTGGTATATTAATTAAGTTTTAAAATTTGGTACGATGCAAAGGGTTTTGGTCCATTTTTTGGAAAATTTATTTCCAACGGCAATAGTCAACTATGCTGTAAAAATTAATCAACGATGACTACTCAAACTAGATAAACTCTTCACAGCTGACTAAGCAAAATTGTACAGAAACAGATTCAATATTTTTATATTTATTAAAATACATTTTAAAATTAGTTTATAAATATTTATTTAATATATAATTTTACATATTTAAATATTTTTATTCGCTCAATAATGACTGCGTTCTACTGCCATTCGTAGGCTTTTTTGAAATTCAATCGCTCCCTTCTACTGTAAAGCATCTGAAATATGAAGAAATATACAAGTTATAAAATTTTAAGTGGGCCATGCATCAATCGTCTGATGTTGCTTTTTTATGTTTGTGCCCGCAGAACTCGGTCATTTCTGAACCGACTTTTATTTTCTGCTCAGAGAATAAAAATTATTGTCTGAGTTTTATTCTTTGCTCTCCATTTAATGATTGATGTTTAAGTTTTATTTTCTGATTGAAGAATAAAAAGAGTTTTATATTTCACTTAGAAAATAAGGATTATTTTCCAAGTTTTATATTTCGCTTAGAAAATAAAAATTATTTCTTGAGTTTTAAATTTTACTTAAAAATAAAAATTAATGCTTTTGTTAATTTGGACATATGTAAGTATATAAATAGTACTTTTTGAAACTTTTTAACTAAAAAACAGAAATTAGTTTAGTTGGCATTCTTTTGATATAGTAAAAGTATCAAACTAGTATATGGTACTTTTTCTTCATTTCAATATTTGGGGGATAAAACGTGTACTTTGGTACTTTTTTACTGAAACACATAGAAATAATATTATTATCGTTATTTGAGATAGGGTTTCAGTGAGATATGTGTTTTAGTAAAAAAGTTCCAAAAAGTACTATTTATATACTTACATATGTCCAAATTATCAAAAGAAAGAAATAATTTTTATTTTTAAGTAAAAAATAAAACTCAAGGAATAATTTTTATTTTCTAAGCGAAATACCTATAAAACTTGGAAAATAATCCTTATTTTCTTATGTGCTGTTTATGTAACCCAATTGAACAAAACGTCTAGAAAATTTGTATAGGAAAAACTTGAGTGCTTTTCATACAAATTTCCTAGACGAATTGTTCAATTGGGTTACATAAACAGCACATAAGTGAAATATAAAACTCAGAAAGTAATTTTTATTTTCCAACCAGAAAATAAAACTTAAACATCAATCATTAAATGGCGAGCAAAGAATAAAACTCAGACAATAATTTTTATTCTCTGAGCAGAAAATAAAACTCGGAGAATAATTTTTATTCCCAAAGCAGAAAATAAAACTTAATACATAATCGTTATGTTCTAAGCATTAAATAAAGCTCAGAGAATAATTTTTATTCTTTGAGTAGAAAATAAAATTCAAGAAATAATCATTAAAACCCAATTTTTAAAATAAAACTCATAATCATTACAATCTCTGTATTTAATGCAATATTCTTAACGTTTTATGTATTCATCAAGTATGTAATGGAAAACGGTCGTTTCCAAAGGGTGATGAATTCGATCGATTTTGAGAGAATTATTTTTGATCCCATCTCTTTACATTGGGTTTAAAGAGTATACCAGAAGATAAAAATCAAACAATAATTAAGAATTTAGACAAAAATAATAAAAAAAATTAAAATTTGTAGAAACTATTTCTTATACAAAACATCAAAATCGAATCGTTTTCCATCACATACCTGCATATTTAAGTACTGTATCCTTCGGGATTCTTGTAGCTCTCTTAGCCGTTTCGTGATTTCCCTTAGTCTGTTTTTGATTTGAGGGGGTCTGTGATACTGCCACTCCCTTCAAATTCTTTTGTCAAGAGAACATGGCATTTTGTTGTTGGTTTTTAGTTCGAAATGTCAAAAAACATAAAAGAAAAATGAAGACTGAAATTGAGTTTATTTCTTTCTCACTTCTGCAGTATAAATTTTCTAAACACATACAATTTTTGACATGTCGAAGTACTAAATCAGCTGAGCGGACGACACTACCTAGTAATATACCTTGACAGGTTCTCGGCTCAAATGCCTCATTGTAGATTAACCCAGAAGCGTTCTGAATATCTATACATATAACACATAACATATCTTATTTCCAAGAGAAAGTGGAAAAAAGCAGTGAAAGTACACAATTTTACCGATATGCATACTTTAAGGCGGGATATCTTAAACACCTTTTACAAAGCTTTAGAATAATTTTTAAAATTTTAGATATGCATACTTTAAGGCCGGAGCTGTAAATGAAACATTCTTTATTGATTTTAATTCGTTACGAATTAGCCAATTTTTAATTAATTCTTTGTACTAAACAGCACGGATTCTGCGGCACGGGTTTTATTAGCCAATAAATAATTACAATACAAACATGTTTTTTACCTGTGGAGGCTATTATAAAAAAACCAAAATTGTAATATTGATGTTTCTTATTTTTATTAACTTCTGAAGATTGACATTTACATGCTTAAAATCTAGAGTGATTTGTTTTCTCAACGAAACCATCTTTTTATTAGCCAATAAATAATTACAATACAAACATGTTTTTTACCTGTGGAGGCTATTATAAAAAAACCAAAATTGTAATATTGATGTTTCTTATTTTTATTAACTTCTGAAGATTGACATTTACATGCTTAAAATCTAGAGTGATTTGTTTTCTCAACGAAACCATCTTTTTTTTGATATGATATTTATTTTTATCGGATCGGAATTGCCGCATTATTAAACCTGGAAATAAGGCATTATTAATTAATATGTGTAATTTTTTTCGCAAAACAGCGAAAAATATTAATAAAATCAGTGAGATATATTAATTTCATACTGGAATTGTCAATGAGATTCGCTCTTAAATTTATCATCATATAAATAAAAAAATATATATTGTCGTCACATTACAATTAGAGGATTTAAAAACAATCCAATTACAATGCGTATTATATTTTTGCTCTAATTATTATTTAAAGTTCAAGCGTGAGTGTGTTAAATATTTTGGTCAGTTTAGATAGATTGAAAAAGAATAATTTAATTCTTAGGTAAATTTCGAACTTGAGTAGAAATGATTCGAGCTGAGCCTAAATATGTAATATGATTTTTACATAAAATAACTCACCTTTAGTTTGATAATCCAACTGCTGTTTAATATTCGTTGCAGAGAAAAAAAAACAAAATATTGGTTTTAATTGAGTTTTTGTTAGTATTCTATGATACGATTTTACAAGAGAAAGACAAAAAGAAATACATATGGATATGTTTTTTCCCTCCTGAAGGTTATGACATTTTTACGATTTCAAATGTAGACCACATCCTTTTCTAACGATACCATCCTTCTTAATGATATTTAATTATATTATCAAATCACAATTTCCGCATTATCAAACCTGGAACAAAAAATAAGACATTTAATATTTCCCATTAAAAAAAAAAAATGCGAAAAGTAATTTATAAAATCAGTGAGATATATTAATTTCATACTAGAGTTGTCAATGAGATTCGCTCCAAAATAAAACATCATATAAATAAAATAAATAAATATGTATGTCGCACATTGCTATTACATTTAAAAACATTCAGCCCAATCATAAATATTCCAATTTTTTTTTCTATAGAAAATAAAATTGTTCGCGAAAAAATTTCTCGATATAAATTCCATGTGAAAGAAATTTCAGAAAACTTTCCCTAGTAGAAGAGCAACAAATAAAAAGAATGCTAGGATCCAGTTGCGCGAAACTTCGAATCGACTTGAACTACAACGACTATCAAACCTGCAAATAAGGCATTATTAATTAATATGAGTAATTTTTTTTTCGCAAAAAAGCGAAAAATATTAATGAAATCAGTGAGATATATTAATTTCATACTGATATTATCAATGAGATTATTCACTCTTAAATAAATCATCATATAAATAAAACAAATATATACATATATTTTCGTCACACATTCCAATTAGAGGATTTACAATCAATCCAATTACAATGCGTATTAAATTTAAATTATTATTTAAAGTTCAAGCGTGAGTGTGTTAAATATTTTGATCAGTTTAGATAGATTGAAAAAGAATAATTTAATTCTTAGGTAAATTTCGAAATTGAGCACAAATGATTGAGCTGAACCTTAATATGTAATATGATTTTTACATAAAATAACTCACCTTTAGTTTGATAATCCAACTGCTGTTTAATATTCATTGCAAAGGGAAACAAAATATTAGTTTTAACTGATTTTTTTTAGTAATCTATGATACAAGTTTACAAGAGAAAGACAAAAGTACATTCGATATGTTTTTTTCCTCCTGAAGGTTATAAGACTTCAAATGTAGACAACATCTTTTTTCAACGATACCATCCTTCTTAATGATATTTATATTTAATTATATTATCAAATCACAATTGCCGCATTATCAATCCTGGAACAAATAATAAAACATTTAATATATCCTATTTAAAAAAAAAGCGAAAAATAGTTTTTAAAATCAGTGAGATATATTAATTTCATACTAGAGTTGTCAATGAGATTCGCTCTAAAATAAATCATCATATAAATAAATATGTATGTCGCACATTGCAATTGCATTTAAAAACATTCAACCCAATTATAAATATTCCCATTTTTTTGACTGGAGCTCCAACGATCTGTGTAATAAATTTACTGGAATTAATTTTTTTTCATTCTTAGTTAAAGAGCGTTAATAAACGAATTTTTTAGGACACTAAATCAAGATTGTTTTTGAAAGAGTTTTAAGAGATTATGTGCAAACAAGTTAAAAAGGGATGGACCAGAGTGTCATTTCTAAAAATAAAAAAATATTAAGAGAAATTTAGCAAGTCTTTGTAAATTCGCGCGGAATAAAATTTCAGTTTATTTCGAATTACTCAGTTGTTGTGCTGAATTATGAACTATTTGCTGGTACAAGGCAGGACTCATTTATATGGAGTCGTGCAACCTTTAAGCTCACTTAGGACTTTTGTTTGATTGGGCTGATTGTAATTGGAAAATATTTGTATGCTCTTAATTTCATTTTAAGTGTATTTAATATTTTGATCAATTGAAGAAAAATTAAATTCTAAGGAATATTCCAAAAATAAAACAGGTTGATTTTTACATAAAATTACCCACCTTAAATAGTTTAAAAATCCAAAAGGTGGCACATAGTCCATTTACTAAAGAAAAAAAAAATCAAAATATTAACTGTTAACGATTTTAGTTTAGTATATAAAGTGTTAGGGGTTAGTTATCGCGTAATTCGATTCGAAAACAAAATCATTCAAATTTGTATGACTTATAGGGGGAGTACCAAAAAGAAATTTGCATTCTTAATCGCAACCGTGTAAACGTTTACAATGTCATACATCTCAAAATGTATAAAAAAAGTTGTCGATGCGCATACAAAAGGCAAATTGCGCATCATTAATTTTATTGATGCTTTCTTGACAATTACAAAAAAAAGGTGTAAATATAACAACGGCAAATGAAAAGTTATGACCAGTTTTTACAATTTCGAAAGAATTCTTTCTTTCTTAGAATTACATTGAAACAAAAAGAAATTCAAAAAATTTTGTTTTTGTTTTGAATATAATTGTACGAAAGAACAAATTCTTTCGACATTGAGAAACCGGCAGTTAGTATATTATTTTTTTATTCCATTAATTATTATTTATTTTTTTTTTTTAATAAAAAAATCGAATTTATTGTGGAAGTAATTGTTTTTAATGTAAAAATTTATGAAAGGTGTGTTTAATACAAAGTACAAAACACACTTGATTGTTTTGTATTGAAACACTGCGATGTGTTCAGACGAAAAGGTTTTCATTCGAATCGAAATACGCCCTAACCCTCCTGTTTTTGTATTAGGACGAGCCTGTTGTCTAGCAATACTCAATTTTTAGAGTTATCTATACAAATAGTTCGCCTGCAATACAAAAACATCACCTAAGAAACGATTTATAAGGGGCTATGACAGTTTTTGTGTCGACTCATTTATTTTTAGACATATATACTTCCCCTCTTAGCGATAACCTTCATCCAGCGTCGTTTATCTTTTTTTAAATTTCCAAAGCAAGTAGACAGTCATAAAATAGTGTAATATTGGTCCCAACAAAAATCAATTTTACATTATTGATGGTACAGCAACACTTCCAATAATCCGTTATTATTCAATTGGAGACTTCAAAACTCTCAAGGGCAGAAATAAATTGGATTACTTCCAAAACTTCAATTGCTGTGACTTCGAACAAATACCTAACTTACACCATGAAATCGTTGTATGAAATTTCTTCAATTCTCTTTTGAACTTTCTTGTTTTTTCCTTGAAAATGCCATCGCGCGTTATGAATGAAACATCTAGTGTTTCATCAATAACGCGCAGTACAAAACGCCGTCGACAAGGTAAAAATAACGCAGTAAAAAAGCAATCAAGGCATCAGTTTTAAAGTTGATGTATTGTTTTGGAACTTTGCATATGTATGTACATAATTTAAATACGGTAACACAAATGTTTACTACTTTGTGTTGATACGTTTTGGAAATCTACCCTTAAACTATTTCATCTGTGCATCAACATATTTTCACCAGGGGGGTTGGGTGACTGCGTAATTCGATTCGAAAAGGAAATCATTCGAATTTGTGTTTCGAAAAGGACTTCTTCCGAATCTAAATACGCCGTAGCCTCCCAGCATAGTAAACTAATCACATTCCCTTCAGATGCATTTTCGGAAGTTTTATATACCCAATTATTTGTTAAATCGACTTGATGTCTTAAATGAGGTTCAGCATTTGCCTTATTGTAGTTTAAATCGCTGGTGCAAATGAGCAAACAATTCGTAGATTTCTTTTCGAGTTTTGCCTTTCAAGTGCTTTTATTTGTTAAATCGACTTGATGTCCTAATGAGGTTCAGCATTTGCCTTATTTTAGTTTAAATCGCTGGTGGAAATGAGCAAACAATTTCGTATATTTCTTTTCGAGTTTTGCCTTTCAAGTGCTTGGCATTGAGATTTCTTCTAACCGCAATGCCTCAAACGCTATTTCCATCATCAATCATAAGTTTATTTTTGTTTCATTGTTCCAAAGAATAGGTATTTATAAACATTTATTGATATAACGGATTGATGTAAATTTGATGTTTTTGGTATTTATCTATTCTTCCTTGAAAATGTTATGCCACATACCTGACGCCATAGAGTTTTATGATATTTTATATCTCATATTCAATCGCCTAATGAGGAATGCCTATTTTGATGACTATATAAGTGTGTACAATAGTGTCGAGAAAAACTTATCAGTTCGAAACAGCCGGACTTTAAGTGGGTGTATCGATGTCGTGGCAGCAGTTCTGAAACAGCTGCATCCGCACCATGTGTGACTCAGGCATGGTCTTATTAAATTTAAATTTCGGTTTGTCCCCTATAAATCCAAATTTTTTCATACTAATAAAAACATTATTTTTATGCCCCTATGTCTTTTTGGTTGTGTTTAATGGTATTGCGGTTCACCATTTTGTATGAGTTTGGTTGACAAAAACGATAAATATACACAACTGCTTATTAGCAGTTGAGTCAAACACAACTAAAAATCGTTGTGTTCCACAATACAAAAAAAATAATTTGGTTGAGTCAAAGTCGGTTGGCTGACAGACGACCAAACTTAGTTGAGTTGAGAATTGCAATAGGGGCATAAGATCTAAAGCACTGTCTCGTGGCAAACAATACCAAGCTTGTACAGTTGTGATACCGTGTTTAAATCATGTACATTGGGCTGGAACGTTGGTATATGGGAGAAAATAATTTTTTGTATTACCCGTTCAAATAGTGATACAAATTTGTCTTTTTATGTGAAAGTTATTCTACAAATTTTTATTGTGATAGAACGAACCACATCTTGGCCGCAGAAGGTTTGAACATATTTTTTTGTCTTTAAATCTTATATAGTTATATTGTTTTTTTTATTGGTGGGTTTTCATATTTATTATTTTAATTTTATTAAATAATGCAAAACATAAAAATTTGTTATCCATATTCATTTTATAACCTTTTTTCAAGTTTTAATACCTAAAAGGGGGTTTAAAAACATGAAAAATACCGTTTGTTTTTTTTAATAAATTTTTTTCTTTGTTTTAGTAAGATGTACTTATAATGGTCCTTTCATCTCTATAATTCGGTTTTTGCAGATAGAAATGTTATGAAATTAGCTAAAAGTGAATATAGTTAGATCTGTGGCATTTGGTTTTCCGGATCCTCTTATCCAACTCTAATCGTATTCAAACTTTACAAATGACTTAACAATAGCACATGACAACTTTTTATCACTATTACATATTGAAATTAAAAAAAAAAAATTCGTTGCATCCTAATGCATCAACTTTAAATTTGATGCGCTGACTGTTTTTTTAATGCGTTACTAATGCTTGTCGCCGGCTTTTTGAAAAGGCATAAATTGTGAATGTTTTGTATTTCGGCGTTATGAAACACTACACTTTCACGTTTTGGAAGTCAGCCATTTATAATAAAACGCTCAGCACGTTTGCTATCATATTTTTTCGCCCATCTCTTTGCTTTAATTCACTTTTTCAGCTGAAAACATTTTCGACAACTCATCCGCAGTCCTTCCTGGTTGGCTATTTTACTCAACACGATCTCGGTAAACATATATACACTAAAAAATTTTTTTTAGAATAATAACGTCCTTAAATTACTAATAACTTTGATTAAACTAATCATTGAAAGACTGTTTATATTTTATCTACAAAAAATCTGCCAGCTTCTACTTTAAGTTTATAAAAGAATTTGAATTTATTATTATATAACTACCTTTTTCCCTAGTGCGCTTCGCTACGCACATCCACGAAAACTTCTCAACAAAACTGTTTGTTTATATGCAAGGTACGACGCCCAATGTTCCCAATCCAATCTGTTTTTTTTTTTTTTTTTTTCTTAACTACGCGTTTTAAAACGATATTATTTTACTTTGCACTACACCAACTATCCTTATTCAGTACTTTGCTAGATTTTGCTCATTATTATGAGGTATAATTGTGCAAATTTTCAAGATTCTACCTATTGTAGTTCTCTAGATACACGATAATAATTTTTCACACTGTATGGGAAGTGTCACACCATCTGTCCCAATCAAGTCTTAAGACGCTACTTATTTTAGTTCTCTAGGTATATGATAATAATTTTTCACTTTGGGAGGTACAACTCCCACTATTCCAATCCAGCCTGTGAAGAAAATTAAAACGAAAGGTAATAAAAATTTTTTAATATTCTTTCTATAAAACCGTGTAATAATTTTATGGGTGGCGGAAAAAATTGCGCCCAAGGTAAATCGTACTCCCAAATAAGGGAATTTGTGGGCTGTTAAATAAAATTATAATAAATGCCCTAAGATATGAGCAAAAAGTTAAATCCAGTGGTTCAGCTGTATGTACATATATGTATGTATGTACATATTTTTATTCTTAACAAAAAAAGAATAAATTATTGGGTATCTTCCAATTATAATTCTGTAAAGCTGTTAATCAATTATCCAAACTTTGTGAAAGATGTAAATTAAGGTTAAATCATTAATTTAAAATATGTAATGTCATAATTAGGAGGACGGTTTAAAATTACTGCGAAATATCCTACAATAAAATTTTTGAACTTATTTACTGTGATTTTATAATTTTCAAATTTTTTCCGTTTTGTTCAGCGATTTCAAACAAAAAATTACTGCCCTTAAACACTTTAATTAGTGTTATGCTAAAAATGTTAAAAAAAAATAGAAATATCAATACCTATGAAAGTTTAAACAAATAGAAATCACAAAAAACCATGTGATGCATGAATTGAAAACGATGCTTAAAGAAACAAGCGAAATGCTAACAACGACCTGGGTTTTTTAATGAACACAACTTGTATTTTGTTTTAGTTACCGTCTAGTCTATATTTCTATAAAAAGAAACAAAGTAAAATTTATATTATGCCAATCTTGTTGGCAATATCCAACGCATCGTAATCACGAGCTAAACGGACATAGGCTTTCTTTTGGCCATCAGGTCGGATCAAAATGTTTACTTTGGCTACTTTAATGTCGTACAGCTTTCGTACAGCAGCACGTACATGATTCTTGTTGGCCCGCAAGTGTGTCAAGAATACCAAAGTGTTGTTGTCTTCAATCTTTTTCATGGCAGCTTCAGTGGTCAATGGATATTTAATGATATTGTAAGCGTCCATGCTGTAAAAAGAATATTTTTTGTGTATATATGGTATGTTTATAATCGGTATGTTCTGTAATCCGAAACCGAGAAATTGAAATTGAATCCGAATGAAATTTTAAATTGTCATAACTTTTAAATCTTACAACATTTTGATATTATTTTTTATACATTTGATTAAAGACCATTCACATAGCTTCCTTGATTGCTGTTTTAAAATAATAGGCGCACTTAGGTTTACTTTTCTTTAAAAAATTATTCTATTTCAATTTCACTCGGTTTCGTATTACAGAACATACCCGAATGACGCAAAAGCTAATAAAATTTAAAAAAAAATTTTCAATGTTATAAGAGTGGGGTTTTAGGATGGAGATCAGAGATTTAGTCATCCTTAATAATTCTTTGTTTTATTTTTTAAGATAATAATTAGCTAATTTTATTTGCTAGCTTAAGCGGCCAACGTTGGTGGTTAAACTAACATGAAATAAAAACACACACATGCATATATTTCAAAATATAAGCATATTAAAATATACAAAAAATTAAATTACTTTTTAGTACACGTAAAAAATGGACAAGTCATACTTTTTTTTCTTTTTATTAATTTACAACTTGGAAATAAAAACTCTGAAAATTTTATTAAATACTAGTATTCTTTTGATAAATTGACGACATTTATAAAAAAATGTTATCATTTTTGATGTTTAGTATGGCAATACTGCAAGGTTTAAATTGTGACCTAAAAACATCACGTTTAATTAATATTGGATTAAATTAAGTATAAGATTAGTTAATTAAAAAAAGAAACGAGTTTAATCTCGTACCTAAAACACCGCTCTTAATGTTTAACTAACGACGTGGAATTGACTTTTTCTCATCCTTCTTTTATTGGTTTAATAAAACGTAAAATACGTTTCAGTGAAAAAATTTATCAAAACAAAGAAAATTCTTGAATCCACGAATATATCGAATTGTACCGATCCAAAATTTACCATTTAGAAACAAGTAAAAACAGTTGACGTCGTAAGTTAAATTTTAACAAAAGATATAATTGTAATATAAAAATGATTGTACAAATAAAACAAAAACTTACCGATTTCTAGTTGGTACAGATTTTCTGGGATACTTAGGGTTGCGGGGTAATTTCAAGGTTTTCGGTCTGCGAAAGTGAACATTAGTACGTACTTTACGTACTCGAGTACCAAAAGCACCCTTTATAATCTAAAAATCAGAAAAAAGTTCACAAAAAAATATATTGTATAAGTATGGACGTACTTAAAAAAGCTTAAATCTAGTTTAGCGAAAGAATCTTTTTCAATAGGTATAATTCTTGAAAAAAAAAAAAAAAAAAACGAATTCAAAACAGATAGAAGGGCACCAATTATAAACTAAAAATGTAAGAAATAATCTGTAGGAATTAGATTTAAACCAAATAAATGATGCCCTAAAATTAGTGGGAAAAAATAAAGACTATTTGAATGTCAAGCCGCACCGTATTACTGTTTAAGCCCTTTTCACACTATTATACTGAGTATTAAGACTTGTCAAATACTTAAATCCAATGAGAAAGTGTGATAGTGTGAAAGCAGTATGTTATCAAAATGTGAAATAATATGGAAAGAAATTTGACATCCTAATATACCAAACCATTTTTAGAAAAATTTCTAAACGATAACATTTTTCATTTTATCAGGGTTGTGTTGTTTTAAAGCAACGAACCAAGCTGAGTTAGTCGCCGCCGATGATATTTTTTCTTTGTTCTGCACCTGCCTTAAATTGCCATCAGTCTTAACGCCTACGTATGTACTTTGTTTTTGAAATGCCTAGAAATTGTTGAATGTACATATTATTTTTTTTTTATTTTGTTTTTTTTTTTTTATTAACCGAAAACTTGAACGGCCAAACAAACGAAAGACCCGGTAGCTCTGCCGTCCACATAAAATTGCTCAGCGGACGCCGATCAATGTCTCGTCTCGGCTTGTTCCTTTGTTGATATTTTTCATTTTATTTGAAGTGTGATAGTGTAAAAACGAAATGTTATGTTACGTTAGATTTTTAGACAATCACACAATTCTCATTGGATTTCTATCTTACAAAATCCAATGAAAATCTTAATACTCAGTATTATAGTGTGAAAGGGGCTTTAGAAGTTAAACTATTAAAAAGCTCAAATGCAAGGATTATTATTCTATAAAGGATTGCAAATGTATAATAGAATACCAAACGATTTGAGAATTGAAGATAATATTGTTATAGGTATTTAAAAGAAAATGTGTAAATCTTATAAAAAAATAATTTTAATTTTACAGATTTTAACAATAATGTTTAGTAAATTTATAACAGTATTTTTCGGTTAATTGACCCTACGGTTAATTGGTTTCTACGCTTAATTGAACCACATGATGGGCAAAAAAATATTGCATACGAAAACACATGTAAATTACATCGGATAATTGAACCCGGTTCATTGATTATCCCGCTTAATTGGTTCAAAATTCATGTCATCAAAAATAAATTTCCTCTTACTTTTACCCGGTTAATTGCATTATGTATTATTGAAAAATAATCTGGCATTTTTGCACATACATATTTGACATCATTTGTGAAAAACACTGGGTGGCATCTCTACTAATTGAAAACATATGTTTATTGCTAAGGAAAAACCGTGAGAAACTCAAAGTACACATATGCGATTTCTTTTAATTCATTAGTATGTATGTATGTAGTTCCAATTATGCGTGATTTCTGTAATTGAACAAACTGTTCAATTAAACGGGTATCGGCTAATTAGTTCCTTGGTTAATTGAACAAAAAGTTGTGCAAATTTTGGTGTGCAATTAACCGAAAAATACTGTATCAATAATTGAGAGTTTCTTAAAGTATTTTAAATTCTAATATTTAAAAAAACAAATTTCTTTTTAAATTTTAGCTTTATGTGAAACGTATTTTCAAAAACCTTAAATAAACCATATTAACCTCATACCTGTATTCAAAAACGTAGCGCACAATCAGTTTCATATGAAAAGTTCAGAGATTTTTTCACTTTAATTATTTTTTTTTTTTTTTCAATTCTCTTCACCTTGATTCAAGGTATATTTATCCTACTAGGTAGTGTCGTCCGCCCAGCTGATTTAGTAGTTCGACATGTCAAAAGTTGTATGTGTTCAGAAATTTTATAGTGTAGAAGTGAGAAAGCAATAAAACACATACACGCCTTCTCAATTTTCTTATATGTTTTTTGACATTTCGAACTACAAAGCAACAACAAAATGCCATGTTGTTCTTGTATTGTTGTATTTGTTGTAGGGATGCCACTACCTAGTAAAATAAATATACCTTGCCTTGATTATTTTTTTTTTCTGATTGGAGAAACTTTGGTAAACTAGATTTGTTCCCTTAAAAACCTTTCATTAACCCCCGTCTCCATTAGACATTAACATGCGTTAACAAAAGTCAAACTTCATAAAAAAAAACATTTTTAATATTGGTTTTATTTATATGAAGTTTGACTTTTGTTAAGACATCTTGATAGCAAATGAAGACGGGTGTTTAGGTTCAAAGTATATTTATATCAAGTACAATATTAGAACAACAGGCATTTTGTTTGTGTAAAAATATTAATAGGTGTCAAAAGCAACTCACTCAGAGATGGCAAAGTGGGTACAATTGCACTTTTTTGAAATAAAAAAACTTAATATCAAAAAATTATAGTACAATCAGGTAGTAGGACTTTTTATAAAAACTGTTGTAATAATGCATTTTTTTTAAAAAAGTTGAATATTTTATGTAATTTCAGTAAAAAGGCTGATTAGACAAACAAGTGAAAGAGTTGGTAGTTTTGTATTATAAAAACGTAAAATCGTTATCTAAAATATCGTAGGTTGTAAATCGAAGTCGAAATACCATCCAGTATATCATTAAAAGATATAAAAATCAAAAAAGAATTATAAATTAAATAATAAAACGCTCTACCAAAAAGCTTAATCCTGCCGATGAGCGATGGATAATTAGAAGAATTAAACACAATCCAAAAATTTCTGCCCAAAAAATAGCTAGCGAAATAAAAATTTATTTGCAAAAAGAGGTTACTGTTCATAGAACCCCACATAATCACAATTATTATGTTTGAATTACATTTAATTAAAATTAACCTTACATATATGAACGCAATAGACGCAAGACTTACATTTGCAATGACGTTATTTTCATAGATAAGTCAAAATTTAATAGGTATATTTTCTTCGGATGGAAAGATAACGGTATGGAGAAAACCGAACAAGGAAATGGAGCTTAGAAAATTAAGACCTACAGTGAAGCATGGTAGAGGCTCGCAAATGGTTTGGGGATGTATGTCAGCTAGTGGTGTTGTCAGCTTAGTATTTATAGAAGGTAATATGAACAAATTCTGTTATTTGAAAAGACAAGTTAAAGCAACCCGCTGAAAAATGGGTATTTTGACTTTCAAGTTGTATGCCGACAACGACCCAAAAAATCCATTTTACGTTCCTCGTCTCTGGACGCTTTATAACTGCCCAAAAGTTATTTAAACGCCCGTCCAGTCACCTTACATGAACTTCATTGAGCACCTATGTATAAGAACCTATAGGCCAAATGCTATTCAGGAGGAATGGAATAAAATCACTGTCAACATGTGAAAAAAGTAGTGAACTCGATTCCAAAAGGGCCTTGGGAACTTAAATACAGAAAGGGGCGTTTCAAATTAATAAATAAAATACTATTATTTTTCTCTTTAATAAATTATAGTTTTCTATATATTTACAAAATGATTTTTTCTATGTAGATGTACGATTTTAAGTGACACTCATTGTAGTTCATTTTTTTTTCATTTTTATTCAATTTATTTTTTTAAAAATTCAATGGCGCTATAAAAAATGTAAATAAATTTTGACACGTAGAAACAAAACGATACGAAAAATATCAGCTGAGCTGACGAATGTACTTGATATAGATATACTTTGGTTAGGTTAATTATAAATTTGTCTATACAGCAACGTTGTCTAAAATCTTACCTTGGTTTGAGCTTTCTTAGCTTTTAACAAAGCAACTGCCTTGGCTTTAGAAGTACCTTTCTGTACATTAGAAGTAGGTTTGGTAGCAACTTTTTTGCCTTTAGTAGCAGCACGGGCCTTCGCAGAAAACTTTGCTAACATAGATTGAGGTTTCTTGGCAGCAGCAGTCTTTTTTTTTGCATCCTTTACTTTTGGCTTAGCCGTACCAACAACCTTCTTGGCAGGGGCAGCTTTCTTGACTACCTGCTTTTTAATTGGTGCAGCGGTAGTTTTTTTAGTTGTAGTAGGTTTCTTTACAGGAACTGCGGATGGTTTTGCAGGGCCATCTTTTTTGCCACTAGAAGAAGCAGAAGCCGCAACCTTCTTCTCAGGTTTTTTATCACCAGGCTTAGCAGCTAATTAAAAAAAATACATATAAAACATTACCACTATGTACACTGGCTTAAAGACTTCGTACATCTAAAAGTAAATCAATACAAATAAAAAATGCACATTATTTAACCGATTTTCTCGGTCCTAGGTATCGACTGCCACCTAATAATCTTCATTCTTTTGGAACAAATCTAGTTTACGGACATCTCATAAAGTAGCCTATTGTGTGTAAAATTTAATTTTAAGCAAAAAATATCAAATGAAAAAATTGGGGGCGACCCTTAGTTTCGGAGTTAAGGACCCCCAAAGTTTCTATGTAAAATATGATATATCTCGACCATTTTATGACTAAATGAGGCAATATGGGTTTCCTTGTATAGGAATGTTTGGGCACGCATGCAGATAGTTTAGTCAATTAGGTGTCTGTTCTAATATGTTTATTTTTGTGAGTGTAGTTTTTGCCCATGCAGTTTGTTTCTATTCTGTTTGTAGTCTGTTTCTGTCTTTATGTATTTTCTCTATTCCTTCATTACACTAACGTAGGTATGACTCTGCTTTTGTAAATAATAACCGTTAACTATTTTATTGTATTATGAAAATATATTTGTCCTTATTTAACATACATGTTTATATTAAGTGCGTATTATAAGTCCTAGTTGCTAAGTTCATAAATGTAAAAACTCAGATCATAAATAAATTGACCGTGAAGAAAAGAACAAGTGTTTAATAATTTAAGCTTACACTTGGAATGGTAATTAAATGTACTATCAAGCTAAATTAAAATCAAGGGAAAAAAATTAGAGTGAGCCCCAAAAAGTTTTTTTTTTCAAAATTTTTATTCTGAATAACTTAATTCTTCCAAAGCTAAACTTCTTATTTTATAAGTAGAATTGGCATTTAAGGGCCGGGCGCAAGGATTTTGTCCTCTATGGTACTACTAACACCGGCTTCGCTAACTAAAGATTTTCTGCATAGCCGGCCTTCGGCCACGCTCAAGGATTTTCACCATGGTATAACCAACACCGGATTCGCTTACTAAAGATTTTCTGCATAGCCGGCCGCAGAATAAAAATATTTTTCTTCTACTTAAATATTTTCTATTTTTGAAGTGAAAACTTCTTTAGGCACGTTGAGCACTTTTTCGTTGAAGAAAAAATACTGATTTCAAAAACCATTGTCATCATTATTGAAGTGAAAACTTCTTTAGGCACGGTCTGACTGTCCGACGATCTGAATATATGACTGCCTGACAGTCCGACTATTTGACGGTCTGAATATTTGAAGGTCTGACTATCTGACGGACTGTGTAACGATCTTACATGATCTGTCTTACTGTATGTCTGACTTTTCTGTCTATCGGTGTTCCTGCCATTTAGTTTGTCGTTATGAAAACGTTATGCAAAAATGAAAGCTGTTATTTTTAAACATTCTATTGGCACAATGCTAATTTTAACACACGACCGTTAGCAACATTGGAATGTTTTAATTTGAAAAAAAAAAAAAACGAAACATGTTTTTAATCTCTCTGATAGAGATTTTATTCTGATTCAAACATGTTTATACCCTACGTTGACCGGATGTCTATAGTGACGGCCCAGAAACTCTTGCATCAACCGACGGTCACCACTACCATGAACGGGTATAGATGCAATAAAGTCCTGAATGAACACCCCCCTGCAATCTCGGATCATCAACAACTATTACCCAGGAAAACAAGATCAACCCTGGCACAATTAAGAGCAGGATGGTGCAGTATACTTAACTGCTACCGGGAGCGAATAGTTCCTGGCACTTTGAACCGTTGTCCATCCTAAGATCTAAGATCTCAATAAACAACTTTCTAGAACATATGAACTTCCTAGGAATGATTCTTAACACCGTTTAGGTAGCCGCAAAAGTGAAAAATTTCCCGAAAATTTTTTTTATTTAATTTGTTTTTCTTTACTTCAACATTGAGATACTATAAAGCCTTCTCCCGTAAGTGAGTTGTTTATTGAGATCTTAGGTTCATTTTTGTAGTTGATTGTTTCCTTGAATTTTGAACGGTTTGCTACCTATGGACCTGAACAGGGGAAAAAATTGAATTTTTTAAAGTTTTTTGCGATTTTGACCTTGAAGATGAAGTTTTTTTGATTTTATATGTTCACAATTTCTGTTCTTTATGACAAGAGCTACAACTTTGCCTCAGAGAGTATATCAAAATTCCAAACGGTTTGCAAAATATGAGCTTGAGTAAATGATCATATTTTTGCAAAAATGATATCGAGGCCCCACATCTTTGAGGGCCCTGGAGGACTTTGGGCAAAACTGGGAGACAGGGTCTTTTTTTTTTTGGTCTTTTATCACGTAGTGGTGTCCGTATATGGTTATTTTTTTTCCGTGTTGCACTGTGTTACTTAATAATATTGCAGACCTGAGTCAGTTTTTGGTCATTAAGCCATAAAATGTACAACATTCACAAAACCTTTATTTACATACTAAATGAAGGCAAAATGTTCTATCTCATGATGAAGAGTTCGGATTTTTAAGCCTCCAGAAATGAATGAAAACCACTCAAAGTTCAATTTCAAGATAATCTTCTAATTGAACCGCTAAAAAAACCACTTACGCTTTATCGTGGGTTAAAAGTTTGTATGAACAAAATATTTCTCCCTTTATAACGAATAAAAAGTTTATATAAGTAAATCACGAAAACCTCTCAGTTTAAGAGTTATTAACTAAAAAACCACATATTTTTTTACAGCTATTTTTAGGCAATTTTACCACCTAAATGCGAGGGGCCTGGCCGGTTTACCGTTTAGAAACAAAATTTTTATGCACAGCGTATTTTTGACCCCCTACATAACCGAAAATGCGCGGGGAGCGAAAAAAATAACACATTTGCATATATGGGTGGTCTAATGTATATACATATGTATATATTAAATAAGCGTACATTTCAAAAAGAAACAAAATTTGTAGAACTGAAAACTGTAATAAAACTGTCAACTGTAATAAAAAAAAATATTATTACAAATATTTCTATTTAATTATTCTGTGAAAACTTAAATTATCTTTTTGCTTTGTATTTCATAAAAAAATCATGGGAAAAATCAATCACAAGTAACTTAGTTTTCACTTCTATTGGCAGTCCGAACGCTTGCCACACATCAAAAATATGACTAACAACTTTAAATACAATAGCGTTATCCAGTGTTTAATACAAATAGTCCCGCAAAGTGCAAGTGCTAAATATCATAGATCCAAAAACAAAATAACTATCGTTTTTGTTAAATTTTATAACGTATTTCCACCTTCACAAGACCACTCGCATCAAACACTGAACACGTTTAATGACCTACATGCTAAACATAGTTACAGTTCCTTTTAATTCCGATCCCTAATTACTAGATATTTTTTGAGCAACTAAATTCAATGAGTATGTTTTATTGAATTGTCTTAAGATTGAGGGTATTGAGTTAAATGAACGTATGACTCTCATTTGATATGACTGCCCTAGCCATGATGAGTTACGGGGCACAACAAGTTTATTATATCTTGAAGATTTAGTAAATGTAAAGAACCTTAGTAAAAATTCACGGCAACCATTGCGAATTACCGAATATTTTATTTACCATTCCAGTGATACCGATATTGCCTCATTTCGTCATAATATACAGGAGATATACCATACTTTAGACAGAAACTTTCGGTGTCCGTAATTCCGAAACTAAGGCTCGCCTCCAATTTTTTCATGTTTTGCTTAAAATTCAATTTTACACACAAGAGGCTACTTTTTTTAATTTTTATGACATATGTACCAGAAACACCTGCTCAATCACCTGATCCGAACCGCTCACTTCGAAGAATAAATAGGTATAAGACTTTCAAACATATCCTGCAACACTGAATTCTAAAAGAATTAGCTGAAATCTTTATTATTTAAACTTGATAAAATTAATGCCTTTGAGACTATTGGCTGTTAAATAAAAGAAAGAACAGATACAAAATTATAATCATTAAAATCAAGCTTAGATTTGTAGTGTCCCATTTTCATTTTGAGATTAAAAATGTCTGCATATTTAAAGATTATATTCTATGTAATGATTATTAGCGCTGAGGCTGTAAATTATGCAAGATATTTTGTACAAGTAACATAATAATAAATAAAATAATATACATAGGTACATGTGCCCATTATTTTGAAAGTGGTCTAAGCCAGAATTGAAAAACAATGAGTTTATCAGCAATTTTACACATTTTAATTTTTTTTAGTTAATTTATTAATAACAATGTAAACTGGAATGTGAAACTAGCACATTCTTGTTAATAAATTTACTAGTTAAAAAAATTATAAACTCCTTGTTTTGGGACATACATATATTTTTTTCCTTATAAAATCAAATAAAAGATTCGAGGCACTCAATAAAAATTATTAAATTTACATATAAAATACATTTATTTATTCGAAGTTTATCAATAACACTTCATAGTAATTAAAAAATTCATTGAAACCAAATTTTAGTTTTTACGAGATTTACATATGTACACGACCGCGTGTTTTTGCAGGCACAATCTCATTTCTATTTTACACGAAACTCAATAATTATACATTAAATTGATTTATCTCAGGTGTAATTACAATAACTCAACGTTAGTTTTTTTATTTTCACGTATTTTAAATACAACTTTATTAAAAAAAATCTTACCGGGCTTCTCGGTTGGTTTTTTAGGTGGCATTTCTACTAAAAATAGAAATGAAAAGGAGTGTTTTCCGTCTTTTTCAATTAGGCGGAAGTTTGATGTTCGAAAAACATTTTCGAACATATGTCAATTACTGGAATGGTTCTGAATATAATTAGATACATTCGCATACAGCAGTAATTTTGCGATGATATGTTTTTACGCTGCCGTTAACCCGAGTCTACATTAGACATAACACTTCGTCCAGATGAGCAATTTTTATTTGTTAACACAAGAAAGTCCCCTTTCATACCAGTTAAGCCCTTTTCACACTATTATACTGAGTATTAAGACTTGTCAAATACTTGAATCCAATGAGAAAGTGTGATAGTGTGAAAGCAGTATGGTATCAAAATGTGAAATAATACGGAAAGAAATTTGACATCCCATAATACCAAACCATTTTTAGAAAATTTTCTAAACGATAACATTTTTCATTTTATCAGGGTTGTGTTTTTGTAAAGCAAAGAACCAAGCTGATTGAGTCGAGCCGAGAGTTCGCCGCCGCCGATGAAATGTTTTCTTTGTCCTGCACCTGCCTTAAATTGCCATCAGTCTTAACGCCTACGTATGTACTTTGTTTCTGCCATGCCTAGAAATTGTTGAATGTACGTATATTTTTTTTTTTTTGTTTTGTTTTTTATTAACCGAAAACTTGAACCGCCAAACAAACTTAAGACCCGTCACCTCTGCCGTCCACATAAAATTGCTCAGCCGACGCCGTTCAATGTCTCGTCTCGGCTTGTTCCTTTGCTGATATTTTTCATTTTATTTGAAGTGTGATAGTGTGAAAACGAAATGTTATGTTACGTTAAATTTTTTGAGAATTACACAATTCTCATTGGATTTCTATCTTACAAGATCCAATGAAAATCTTAATACTCAGTATTATAGTGTGAAAGGGGCTTTAAGTCTGACTCGTCAAGTATTTTTATATTTTCTTTTGAACCTGCATTCGTTTTCACACATGAATACAAAAAATATGACACATGAATACAAAATCTAACATGAATACGAAAAATTGACTGTACGGTCAAGTATTTACATCTTTTCATTCTCACTTCCCCCTTCGTCCAAAAACTCAAGACTTGACGAATCAGACTTGACTGGTATGAAAGGGGACAAATAACGTCGGCAGAATGACGTCACAAAAAATGTAGTGTTTAATCTTTTTTGATTAGGTGGCGAACACGTACTTCTGTCTGGACACAAAATTTAAGCATTCATTAAAGGTGGTTGCTGTATACAACGTTCGCGTTGTTAATGCGTATTTGCTATTTTTACGACATTTGTGTTTTAACTTAAAAAATATTTGTGAAAATATTTGTGTGTTATAATTTTTGCAACATTTGTATTTTTTTCAATTTATGCTAGTTTTATTACATTTTTATTTTTTATAAAAATTGTCCTTTTTCAAAAATGGTTATTTTAAATATGTTATTTTAGTGTTTATGCACAAACATTTATTATTTTTTATATTTTTTTCTTTTTTTCGTAAAAAAAATTAAATTAATAAATTTCTCTCACATGTAAAAGAAATAATAACCAAATTTGACAGCTTTGCTAAGATCATTGCTCAGACTTGTGTTTGAACAGATCTCCAAACTTGTGTTCGAACACTAACACATGCAGTCTACACAGAAATTTTTGCTATTGGCAACAGAATTTCACAATTGCAAACACAAAAATTTTCAAACTTATGTCTCATGTAAGATGATAAACATTAACACTAATATCATGTTAGTATTAAATGTAGACTGCCCATGTTAATGTTATTTCCAAGTTTTAACATGGTTCTTACACACTTATATTATTATATCTTCTTTACTCCCCACAGGAACATGGGTCTATTAAAACCGGTAACAATTGGTACTTTTAAATACGTGGAAATTTTTTTTATTTCTAAATGGAAAATTTAAATAAGTAGTACGAACATGAAAACCTTAATTCAGAATTCTGTGAAGTTAATGGTGTTGTCCCGATACCGGTTGAATATACGGAAAAAGAGATTTATGACGTAGCAATATGCAAAAATTTAAGCAAATACGGTCCCGTACCTAACACCTGTAATGTCTCAGAAGTTGGTAGATATTCACGAACAGACCCGAAAGACAAAACTTTAAAATACAATGTGGATTCTATCTTGATATATTTTGGAAGGTGTGAATTTTCCTGTATCACCTTTTCGAGAAAAAATATCCCAGTGTAACAAATGTTGGCATTTTGGTCACCACGAAAAATCATGTACTCGACCTCAAAGACTTTGCAAGATATGCGCAGATACTCATGACGAAGCCCTATGTAACAACAAGGCTAAATGGGCAAATTGCGGAGGCGGTTACGAGTCGTCATCTGTCGATTGTCCTATATTACAAAGACTCAAAAAGTCTAAAGTGGAAAAGGCCGATAAGGCACGACTTCGTATCATCTCGTTTTCTCAGGAACCACCAATATACATACAAAAGTTTAAATATACCCTTAACAACTACGATTTTCCTCAACCTAGTATGCAAGGGAAACCAGCTAGTATATGCAAGGAATTGATTTCTACGTCTCCAAGGGCTGCCAAGCGTGTAAGATCCTAGGACAATTTACCCGAACCCCCAACAACTTCTTTGGCTACAGCAGTCGAACAATCTCCCGTAGTGTCACTAACGGTAGATTCTTCTATAGTAGAGGATATCTCGTCAGAGATAAGAGAGGTTATCACTGAACAAGACAATTCGTTAGATTGGGAAACGAAGAAAATAGTAGAACCTTTCTTTAAGTTAGTTCTTGAAGCAAAAAATAAGAATTCGAACAACATTCCAAAACACAAGAAAATAGTTAAGACAATATTGTCTTCCTTTTTTACTCAATTTAACGTAGATAATGAAAATTTATCAAGTTAATTGCCTAAGTATTAGAAATAAATTATCTAAACTGACAGAATTCCTACTAAATAGAAACATTTTAGTAGCCTGCCTATCTGAAACCTTTTTAAAATCATCAGATTCCTGTAAAATAAAAGACTACAATATAATCAGTTCTGGTCGCCTGCTTACTAACACCTTTGGCGGCGGCGTTGCAATTTTAATTAGACTGCATTAAATTCAAAGATTTAAAATTACAATTTCTACACAGAGCAATATAAGTCTGCGGATGTGAAGTAGAGAGCACAATGGGAACCATTACCCTACTTTCTTTTTATCTGCCCCCAAACGCAGAATTTGCTGCCTTAGACCTTAATATGATTTTGCAAACTAATTATTAACTTTTCAAGACTGATAATCTGCGGAGAATTTAACGCACGCCACTCTCTTTGGTGAGGTGCGGTTGATAGTCCCCGGGGGTCGTAAAATACTTGATTTTATTGATATCTTTTCTCTTGTGGTACTAAACGATGGTTCTTTGTATTATAGAAACTCTTTTCGAAACTACACAGCCGTGTAAAATCGTATTTCAGCGTACCAAAGGCAATTAAGCAAAAAGGCAATTAACCTAAAAATTTCGGAGATTTTTAAAAGTAATGATTTTATAAACATAAGTAATGAGAAAAAATTTGATAAAGTCGGTGAATTGTGCTATTAGGAATTCAAATATAAAACTACAAAAAAAATCCAAGTATCACAAAAACCAATCTAGGGAGAATTTTGAAGAATTAATGCCTGCACGAAGTAAACATAAATATACACTATTGATTCGAATATGTTTTAAAGGCTCCTTCTCTGAAACATTCACCGGTTTTAGAGAATGCGAATCTAAGTTCTGTGATAACCCTACTGGACGCTCGCTGCTTTGCATGCCAGGACCTCCACAGGACAATTACTTTTAACGAGCTAAACGATGTCTAAAGACACTTCACCCGGACTTAATGGATTTCGCAATGGGCATTTAAAGTTTCTGAACTCTAAGAATAAATTTAAGCTTCTTAAACTATATAACATCTTTAAGACAGGTATGAATCCACTTTCCTGGAAAAACTATTTCATTATACCCCTTAGAAAGAAATCATGTCTACCTAATTTGCCTGGTTCATATAGATCAATGGTTCCCAACCTTTTCTTGCTCAGGAACCACTATATATATATATATATAGGTATATACCTAAATATATTATAATAATAAAAATATACAATAATATTCAAACATAAACTTTAATTAAAAATTCAATAAAAAATTTTATAAAAATAAATAAATATATATAAACGGGACTAAATTTATGTTAATGTGATTTTTGAGCTTGCATCTTCTTCACGAGTTCGGCTATCCTAGGACTAATATTGTTACTCAAAGCAACACGCAAGTCATCACTTAGTTTCAACCGAATCCTCGCCTTGGTTTTAATTACCAATAAAGCGGAAAATCCTTGTTCGCATAAATAAGTTGTTGAGAAAACCATAAAATAGCGCAAGGCGATTTCTCGAAGTTTGGCATAAGAAATTGCTTTTTTACACCAAAACGACTCAAGTGAAATTCGGTCAGTTCTTTCTGGATTCCTTCAGTAACTTTACCAGCGTCCTTGCTAAAAGGGTTACGAATCAGTTTTTGATCTACTTTAGCTACTTCGGTATATTCCGGGAAGTAACGATTGAATTCATCAATGTCACAAATACAGAATAATTATTTTCTTTAATTATGTTATCGTCGTCTAAAAAGCGAACAAATACAAGTAGTTGATAACAATTGGAAATGTAGGTCGATTCATCACATTGTAAAGTAAAAAATGGCGACTTTTTGATTCTTGAAACAAGTTGCTCCTCTATTTCATTTGACATAGGGTCAATTCGAGCTCTGACCGTGATATTGGACACGGATTGGAGGTATGTATGTCTTGTATTTTTTTCTTGGCCTCTAACTCCAAAAATTCTTCGACGGCTTTGATCAAACACGGTTTCACGAGTGTTTCTCGGACTGTGTGAGGTTTTTTAGATTGTGCTATTAATTTAGAAATGTCAAATGATGCTACTAATGATTTTTCCGATGATGCAAATCTCGCTCCACTAGATCCGAGTTTCATTTCTTTTAGTTTCTCTAATTTTCCTTCAAAGAATTCTAGCGGACGGTTAGATAAATTTGGATGAACCGTTTCTAAGTGGCGTTTTAATTTCGCTAGTTTCAACGCGTTATTTGTGAGAACGGTTGCGCATATAACGCACTGTGGTTTTATTTCTCCGTTTCTTTCTATCGAGGTAAATCCAAATTTTATATATGTATCTATTGCCGTATTTTCTTTTAGGCGCCATGTTCTAAAAATAATATACAAATAATGGTAATTAAACAATTTAAAAGAAAGCTTTTATTAGTTGTTTATAAAAGAACTCGTCAAGAAGAATAGGCGAATCAGCCTAACCCAAACTTGATGGATTCGTTTAACCCTTAATCAGGCGCGTAAATGTCGCATTAGTGGGCGGGTCAGGTCCTCCGTGCCGATTTCGAATTTTGGATTGTTTCTATATATTTTTTATCTTATTCGTATAATATGCACTGTTAACCCATAATAAGCCCTCCTGCCTTAATAAAATATACAAATAATATTTAGGGGACCATAAATGTCGTAAGTACATTTTAAGTGAGAAATTATAAGTAATACAATTTTGAACATATACATTAGCGGGCGCGTACGGCACGGTGAACCGGAGATATGTGTTTCATCCTTGCTAATGTATACTGAATTAAAAAGAAAACAATAGATGTACCGGCGCCAAGATGTTCTAGGAAAGAACTTCTAGATTCCCGACTCCCTTCTGTACCCTTATTGCTACCACGAGTTTCGGGAATCAAAATACGGCACTGAGTGCCGCCACGCGTTTAATTACCGACTTCCTATAGGCATTTTTATCCGATTTACACATACATGCAAGATTTCAGCTCAATCGGTAACCGGGAAGTGGATCAAAAACTTACAAATTTTGATTACAGACAACAAATTGAAACAAAATAAAAGCTTGCAAAAATAAAACCGAATAGAAAAAACTAAGGACATAAAAGCATAAGTTCAGGTATTATAATATAATCGTGTTTGGCTTAAATAACAAATTTTATTTTTGATATAATGTCCAACGTAGTTTTAGTTTATAAACAATATACCTACTACGTTGCCATAAGTACAATCCCGCCAAAAGACAAACAGAAATAGACGCATTGTAATTTTCAATCAATGACGGCCCAAAGACAATAATTTGTAATATGTATTTATGTAGAAAGGGTTTATCAAAACAAAATGCCCACTTACCTATATTATTTGCGAACAAATTCAAGAAATAATGTTAGGAATAACGGTCTGTAATGAATCATTTACTTCCTCCCACAGTTTATCTAAATACTGACACTTAAATATAACAAATGACAGCACACAGCAAAGGCAATTCCTTTTTCACGATACACGTTCAACTGTGGACAGATTGCAGTCTTTACATACATATATTGTGGTCCGCGGACCACTGGTTGGGAACCATTGATATAGATCAATTGCTATGGCCTCCTGTGCAAGAAAACTATTTGAAAGGGTACTTAATTTTTGACTCGAATGGTTCGTAGATTTTGAAGGTGAAACTTTCAGTCCGAATTTCGTAGAGGTAGATCATCCACTGCTAACGTAGTTGCTCTCTGGTCGTATATTTCTATGGAAATATCTAAAGGTCATAAGTGATCCAAGCATTCATTCATATAAAAATTTCATTCGATAACATTAATATAGAATTATTATATCTTAGATTACGCTCTTTAAATATTCCCTCACACTTTGCACGATTAATATATAGATTATTTAGTTCAAAGACCTATATATTCGATATGAAGACGATATAATCAATCGCCACTCGTTTACGGGAGTTCCTCAAGGCTGCGTCCTTAGTCCGCACTGCTTTACATTGACCATATTTTCAATAACCTCTCTACCGGTATAAATATTTTGGCTTATGCCGACGACATAGTCATATATTGTGCCGATTCCGATATACAAACGGCTGGACGAATGACTCAAGATGCTATAGATATATCATGTCGCCTTAACGACATACAGTTATCTGTTTCATCAAGAAAATTAAAAGCGATAATATTCTCAACCGCCAGGAAAAAATATAGTCCAGTCCCAAAACTAACGGTTAATGCAGAACCTATTGAATATGTAGATACCTTTAAATTCCTTGATTTCAAATTTTACAAACATCTTAATTTAAAACCCCACATTAATATGATACACAAAAGCTGCCAACGATATATCAATATATTACGATCACTGAGCGGAGTTAGCTGGGGCCCAGACCTTCAATGTCTAATTAATCTACATATTGGTCTCATAAGACCAAGACTAGAATCTGTTGCACCTCTTCTGTTGGCCTGCCTACCATCTTACTTTATAAGATTGGAAAGGATTCAATGGAAAGCTCTGCGAATATCCCTTGGTGCTATGATATATTCTCATACTCTGGGACTCGAACAACTTGCTAATATAATGCCTCTTCAAGAGCGATTACAGTTCCAGTTCCTGACTGCAAAATATATCAACAAACTTTTATTTTAAGAATAATCCTGCCTATGATGTAGTTTTAAAACTATCTCATTTATTACAACTTGCTAATATAATGCCTCTTCAAGAGCGATTACAGTTCCTGACTGCAAAATATATCAACAAACTTTTATCTTAAGAATAATCCCGCCTATGATGTAGTTTTGAAACTATCTTATTTATTACCATCCGTACACCCTTTCATATCAATGGTAAACTCCAAAATCGAAGAAATCAATATTTTAAACAGATCTATACATTCCCAATTTTCTACACCCATAGATGCTCTTCTACTCAGACCCGTCGTAAGATTCTTAAATATAGCCAAGTCTACATGTACACAACGTGAAGTACTAGTTAAATTTATGAAAACTATAAATAGTCGCTGAGCTAAATTTGAACCTTTTTACACGGATGAATCTAAAAGTGAACAATTTGTTGGATCTGGTGTATGGTTTCGCAGCCTAAGTATAAAAGCATATTTCCCCTTAAATTACAACGAATCGGGTTTTGCGTCTAAAGCTTTAGCTATGTATATTAGAAGCTGTAAAATTAGCTTTACTTCAGGATTCTGATAAATTCTTAATTATATCCGACAGTAAATCGGTGTTACTATCCCTAATGTCACACTACAATAGCAGAACTACAATTTCGTGAGACTATACTGCGCTGTAAGTCATCCAATATACTGGTCCATTTAGTGTCAGAGCTGTACCATTTCAATCATACTACAATATATATATATATATATATATATATATATATATATATATATATATATATATATATATATATATATATATATATATATATATATATATATATATATATATATATTTAAAAAAAACGCATAAAATTTGCAAAATCTCATCGGTTCTTTATTTGAAACGTTAGATTGGTCCATGACATTTACTTTTTGAAGATAATTTCATTTAAATGTTGACCGCGGCTGCGTCTTAGGTGGTCCATTCGGAAAGTCCAATTTTGGGCAACTTTTTCGAGCATTTCGGCCGGAATAGCCCGAATTTCTTCGGAAATGTTGTCTTCCAAAGCTGGAATAGTTGCTGGCTTATTTCTGTAGACTTTAGACTTGACGTAGCCCCACAAAAAATAGTCTAAAGGCGTCAAATCGCATGATCCTGGTGGCCAACTTACCGGTCCATTTCTTGAGATGAATTGTTCTCCGAAGTTTTCCCTCAAAATGGCCATAGAATCGCGAGCTGTGTGGCATGTAGCGCCATCTTGTTGAAACCACATGTCAACCAAGTTCAGTTGTTCCATTTTTGGCAACAAAAAGTTTGTTAGCATCGAACGATAGCGATCGCCATTCACCGTAACGTTGCGTCCAACAGCATCTTTGAAAAAATACGGTCCAATGATTCCACCAGCGTACAAACCACACCAAACAGTGCATTTTTCGGGATGCATGGGCAGTTCTTGAACGGCTTCTGGTTGCCCTTCACTCCAAATGCGGCAATTTTGCTTATTTACGTAGCCATTCAACCAGAAATGAGCCTCATCGCTGAACGAAATTTGTCGATAAAACACATTTCGAACCGAACACTGATTTTGGTAATAAAATTCAATGATTTGCAAGCGTTGCTCGTTAGTAAGTCTATTCATGATGAAATGTCAAAGCATACTGAGCATCTTTCTCTTTGGCACCATGTCTGAAATCTCACGTGATCTGTCAAATACTAATGCATAAAATCCTAACCTCAAAAAAATCACCCATTATATATATATATATACAGGGTGGACCAAAAGAAACCAAGGGCTCTCCAAAAATTTGTCTTAAAAGTGCCATTGTGTCTCGGGCAGTATGGGCAGTGGCTCCGTCCTGCTGAAACCACATACCAGGTCTGTTTTCAAGAGCAGGACGTAAAAAATTTTCTATCATAAACCGATACCGCTCTCCATTTACGGTTACAGCACTTCCATCTTCATTCTCGAAGAAGTAGGGCCCAATGACATTTTCAGATGTGATCCCACACCATACTGTACACCTGATGGGGTGCAATTGGCGTTGATGAATGGCTCTTGGATTTTCATAACCCCAGAACCTACAGTTCTGCTTATTAACAAAGCCTTTCAAATGAAAATGAGCTTCATCACTCATAATCAAATTTTCAATAATGTCGGCGATATGCTCTTTGCGTTAAAATAATTGATCTCTGGTTTAAATAATACAATTCCAAGTGTTGTCTATATAATCTGAAAGAAAAAATAAAAAAAGTTAATAAACAAAAAAGTTATTAAACTTTTACACCCCTTGGTTTCTTTTGGCCCACCCTGTATATATATATATATATATATATATATATATATATATATATATATATATATATATATATATATATATATATATATATTATAGTATGATTGAAATGTTACAGCTCTGACACTACGGTAAAATACAACTATGTTTAGAATATAAGCTAAAAATGCACATGTATGTATAATGAGATAAGATGGCGCAATAAAGACCGATCGTGCAGAAGAAAACTGAAGAATTGAAGTGTAAATTAATAAAGGGAAGAGAAACATACTTAAGACCGAACTTACAGAAGAAATCTAAAGAATTGAAGTGTTACTTGGAGAGGACAACAAAACGGAAGAAAGCAAACAAGTGACATAAATCCAAGAGAAGAGTTAATTGTCCAGCTAGAAAATATGGGCATAACTGTCCCAGAAACAGCGACATTAACACACCTAAGGAATATGATGGCCACTGTAATGGGTATTGATAATCCCGAGACTGCAGTGCAGGAGGGTTTAAATGACGCTATAAATAAACAAAATGGCGTACAAAATGGCGACAATTTTAATAAAGAATATGGAAAAAGTAACGACAACCGTGAAACCACACATGAAGAACAAGTAAACTTAGAAGAAATAGAAGAAGAACTGAGCCGCAAATTAAGAATTCTCAAGCTCCAGAAGGAAATTGATGAACTGCAGAGCAATCAAAAAACCGAAAAAGTAAATATCACATTATCAGATATTGAAAACTCCATTTCCATATACAAATGGGTTGATGATTTTGAAGAGATAACTACTATACATGATTGTACAGAAGATACAAAGTATATTTTTGCTAGAAGAATGGTAACGGGTAGTGCTAACATATTCATGCGCATGTGCTCGTGTGTATCGTGGGAGGATTTAAAAACCAAATTAATGGCCGAATTTAATCAACCTCCAAGTACTCGCGATATCTTTAAAAAGCTAGAGACAAAAAAATGGAACAAATAATTCTTGCAAAAAAAACCGACTTCAAAACAGACAAACTTAAAATCATGTTTCTTTAAGACGGTAATTATATTTACAATGATTATATTATATTCCAGGAAGATTGTAGCGGGATTTTTTAAATGTCATTGCACAAACTGTCAATTCAGATAAAAAAAACTAATTTTTGAATTCAATAATCTAAAACAAATATCAGTCGATTTTCTACCTGGGGAGCAGTACTTCCGGAGTATATAGGGGCACAAGACCCCAGGGTTCTGTGCTTTTTCAGGTCAAACCAATGCCAAACGACTGTCTGTATACAGCGAATAAAAAGTTTGGCTATATACATAAAATTACACTAACTATTGCGACACCCTGTAATTTCCGAGTTCAAATTTTATACTTGTTATAGCGGTCGTAGCAATACAGGTTCATTGTAAATTTCAACCGTCTGTCTGTAACGGCTTAAAAGTTTGGTCATATACATCAAATTACATAAACTATTGTGACACCCTGTAATTTATAATTTTAAATATTTATACTTATTTTAACACACATAGTAATGGACATTCTGTCTAATTGTTAAGTGTTTGTCAATAACTATTTAAAAGATAGGGTCATATATATCAAATGACGTCACCTATTGGGACACCCTTTAAATTCAAATTTTAATATAAATACTTGTTAAAGAGAACTTTGTCATACAGATTCTTTGTAAAATTTAACTTTGTGTCCATATACATCAAATTACATCAACTATTGGGACACCCTTTAATTTCCAATTTCAAATATTTATACTTGTTGTTATACCAGACATAGTAGTGAACACTCTGTCTATTTTTCAAGTGTTTGTCTATAACGGTTCCAAAGATGAGGACATAATGGTCAAATTACATCAATAATTGGGACACCCTTTAATTTATCCAAATTTTATACTTGTTGTAATAGCGGACTAAGCAATATAGGTTCTTTGTACATTTCAACTGTCTATCTATAACAGTTGAAAAGTTTGGCCATATATATCACTTTTACATTAACTATTGGGACACCCTTTAATTTCCAAATTCATATTTTACACTTGTTATTTTAGCGGACTTAGCAATACAAGTTCATTGTAAATTTCAACTGTCTGTCTATAACGGTTCAAAAGTTTGGCCATATATATACCAAAATAAACCAACTAATGGGGCACCCTTTAATTTTTAATTTTAAATATTTATACTTATTATAACAGACATAGTAACGAACATTCTGTGCAACTTTCAAGTGTTTGTCTATAACGGTTCAAAAGATAGGACCATAAAGGTGAAATTACGTCACCTATGGGGTCACCCTTTAATTTTTAATTTTATTTTTTAATTACTTTTTGTTATTGGGAGCTATAGTGATACGCACTTTTTTCTAATTTTAAATGGGTGACCTACAAATTTCATAATACACGTAAAAAACATGTATGTTGTATGGGGACACCCTTTAATTTTTAAACTTTTAAACTGTTTTTAAAATGGGACCAATCTGTAGCCATAACCTTTCTAATGGCGCAAAAATTTTTAAAATCGGTTCAGAAATGACCGAGTTCTGAAGGCACAAACATAAAAAAAAGCAACATTCAGACGAATTGATAACCTCCTTCTTTTTTTGAAGTCGGTTAAAAAGCAGAAAGTATACACTATTACGTACTCCCAATGCAAGAGATATCGCGCAGTGTCCCGATCAGTGAGGCTGAATTAATTGAATACATAATAGAGGGTCTTCAAGACACTTCACCGGCTATTTCCATTTTTTAACCGACTTCAAAAAAAAAAGGAGGTTATCAATTCGTCTGTGTGTTGCTTTTTTTTTTTTTTTTGTATGTTTGTGCCTTCATAACTCGGTCATTTTTGAACCGATTTTAAAAATTTTTGCACTATTAGAAAGGCTATGGCTACAGATTGGTCCCATTTTAAAAGAAGTTCAAGAAGTTCAAAATTAAAGGGTGTCCCCATACAACATACATGTTTTTTACGTGTATTATGAACATTATAGGTCACCAATTTAAAATTAAAAAAAAGTGCGTATCACTGTAGCTCCCAATAACAAAAAGTAATTAAAAAATAAAATTAAAAATTAAAGGGTGACCCCATAGGTGACTTAATTTCACCTTTATTCTCCTATCTTTTGAACCGTTATAGACAAACACTTGATAGTTGAACAGAATGTTCGTTACTATGTCTGTTATAATAAGTATAAATATTTAAAATTAGAAATTAAAGGGTGTCCCATTAGTTGGTTTATTTTGATATATATGGCCAAACTTTTGAACCGTTATAGACAGACAGTTGAAATTTACAAAGAACTTATATTGATAAGTCCGCTTAAATAACAAGTGTAAAATTTGAATTTGGAAATCAAAGGGTGTCCCAATAGTTAATGTAAAAGTAATATATATGGCCAAACTTTTCAACTGTTATAAATAGACAGTTGAAATTTACAAAGAACCTATATTGCTTAGTCCGCTATTAAAACAAGTATAAAAGTTGGATCTATATATTAAAGGGTGTCCCCATTATTGATGTTATTTGACCATTATGTCCTCATCTTTGGAACCGTTATAGACAGACACTTGAAAAATAGACAGAATGTTCATTACTATGTCTGGTATAACAACAAGTATAAATATTTAAAATTGGAAGTTAAAGGGTGTCCCAATAGTTGATGTAATTTGATGTATATGGACACAAAGTTAAAATTTAAAAAGAATCTGTATTACAAAGTGTTCTTTAAAAAGTATTTATAATAAAATTTGAATTTAAAGGGTGTCCCAATAGGTGACGTCATTTGATATATATGACCCTATCTTTTAAACAGTTATTGATAAACACTTAACAATTAGACAGAATGTCCATTACTATATCTGTTATATGTTGTAATAAGTATAATTATTTAAAAGTATAAATTACAGGGTGTCGCAATAGTTTATGTAATTTGATGTATATGACCAAACTTTTAAACCGTTACAGACAGACGGTTGAAATTTACAATGAACCTGTATTGCTACGACCGCTATAAGTAGTATAAAATTTGAATTCGGAAATTACAGGGTGTCGCAATAGTTACCGTCTTAAAGAAACATGATTTTAAGTTTGTCTGTTTTGAAGTCGGTTTTTTTTGCAAGAATTATATAATGCAGCGTCAATTAAGGCTTTAAAAATGTCAATTCCGAAATACGAGAAAATTCTCAACGACTCAAAAGTGAAGAGTGCACAGTTACCATCAGGAAAAAGCAAGGAAAGTGTTCGCTGTTTCAATTGTTCAAAAATGGGACACTATGCACAGGAGTGTACTTCTGAAAAACGTCCAAGAGGGTCATGTTTTAAATGCGGGAAAATAGGTCATCTATACGTAAATTGTCCTTCTAGAACTGTAGCTACCGTAGAGGATGTAGACGGTATAGATTATTATGTCCAGGTAAGAGTTGCTTTTTATAAAAATACCGAGTTAACAGGGTTTAATGTTGTGCCTTCTATTTTGGACACGGGTAGCCCCAATAGTTTCGTAAGGCGTTCAGTTTTACTATCGGCAGATCCTAATACGTGCATTAGAGAGGAGTGGACATCGAAATTTAAGGGAGTTGGTGAGGGGTATCTAAAGATTTGTGGCACAACAGTTGCATTTATTAAATTTGAAGATCAAGCTGAGAATATTGAGCTAATTATAGTACCAGATGAATATATGCCAAATGGATTAATTTTAGCCAGAAATTTTTTAAGTTTATTTAACATTTCTTTGTATAGAAAAAATATTAAAATCGTAAAGTCAGATTCGGATGATAAATCTAGAAGTAGCTTTAAGAAAAATGAATTAATAAATATTGATGTCAATGGAAATGAAAATTTATGTGAAGAAATTAATAGAATTTATGGGATTGATATTTTGGGTGAAGAGGGGATTGATATTGATATTAATACAAATTTGCAACTTGAAAGTAGAAAAAAAATAACGGACTTAGTACAGGAAGAGTATTTAGGCAAAATTTGCAAAGATAATATTTCGGCAAGTTATAAAGCAAAAATTTTGGTTAATTCAACTACACCGTTTTGTTCGCCTAGACGTCTATCATTTTCTGAAAGGCAGGAGGTTAACCAGATCATCGATGAACTTATGAAAAAGGGTATTATAAGACCTAGTGACTCCCCGTATGCATCACCAGTTGTGTTAGTCAGGAAAAAGGGTGGCGAGACCAGAATGTGTGTTGATTACCGAGCCCTAAATAAAATTATAGTAAGGGACAATTATCCACTTCCGGTAATTGAGGATTGTTTGGAACATCTAGAAGGGAAAAAATTTTTTACCGTCATGGATTTAAAGTCAGGTTTTTATCAAGTCAAAATGGAGGAGAATTCTACAAAGTATACTTCCTTTGTGATACCAAACGGACAATATGAATTTCTCCGTTTGCCGTTTGGATTAAAAAATGGACCAGCAATTTTTCAAAGATTTGTTAGTAGAACTTTTCAGGATTTTTTGGAAAGAAATGAAATGGTCATATACATGGATGATATTCTAATAGCATCAAGAACAATTGATGAACATTATGATGTATTACGGAGAACATTGGTACGCCTGGCAGAAAATGGGTTGGAATTGAAATTTCAAAAATGTAAATTTGCTTATACTGAGATCGAATATTTAGGGTATTTAGTTTCAGAAAAGGGTATAAGACCATCTGATAGCCACATAAGAGCAATATCGTCTTTTCCACAGCCAAAATCGGCAAGAGAAGTGCAATCATTTTTAGGTTTGAGTTCATATTTTAGAAAATTTGTGAGAAATTTTTCTAGCATTGCTCGCCCACTCTATGCACTATTAAAGGATGGTGTTAAGTTCTTATTTACGGATGAATGCAAGCGGGCATTTGAGACACTAAAAGGTCTTTTAACTTCAGGTCCGATTTTAGCGATATACAATCCTAAAAGAGAAACAGAATTGCATTGCGATGCTAGTGCTTTAGGATTTGGAGCAGTTTTACTACAGCGACAGGATGATGGCCATTTCCACCCAATTTCATATTTTTCAAAGAGAACGTCGGAAGCAGAAGGGCGATATCATAGTTTTGAATTAGAGACTTTAGCTATAGTGTACTCTCTTCGCAGGTTTCGAATCTATTTACAGGGTATTAAATTCAAAATTGTAACGGACTGCAATTCACTGGCACTAACTTTAAGCAAAGGGACAGTAAATAGCCGTATAGCGAGATGGGCGCTAGAATTAGAGAATTTTGATTACACCATCCAGCATAGACCAGGAGTTAGAATGCCTCATGCTGATGCATTGTCCAGAGTTGAGGGTGATTTTAAAAAAATGGTTAGTACAATAGAAAAGGAAGATATGGATTTCCAGTTATGTGCGATGCAGTCTAGGGATATCGAATTGTCTAAATTGAAAATAAAACTAGAAAACGAAAACCTGAAAGACTTCGAAATGGTAAATGGGGTTATCTATAGGAAGAATGATGGCAAATTGCGACTGGTTGTACCTAAGGAAATGGAGTTTGAATTCATCAGGAGCATTCACGAACAGATTGGACATTTAGGGGTGGAAAAATGTTATCTAAAGATGAAGAAGGCATATTGGTTCCCCAATATGAAGGAAAAAATAAGTAGATTTGGTAGAAACTGCCTCAAGTGCATTATGTTCTCTGTACCTCAGCGACAGAACGCCAGAATCCTTCACAGTATTCGTAAAGAGCCGAGACCGTTCCACACTATCCATCTAGATCATTTGGGCCCACTACCGTCCTTACAATCGAAAAGAAAACATATTCTAGTAGTTATAGATGCATTCACAAAATTTGTACGATTATATGCAGTACTATCCACTAGCACAAAGGAAGTAAAGGCAGCTTTGTTAAAGTATTTTGATTATTACAGTCGCCCAGTTAGATGCATCACAGACAGGGGAAGTTGTTTTACTTCAAAGGAGTTTTGCGACTTTATGAATGAGAAGAATATAACACATGTGAAAGTGAAAGAATATAACACATGTGCATTCGCCTCAGGCGAATGGCCAAGTAGAAAGGGTCAAAAGGACTTTAATAGGAATGTTGGCAAAACTTAGTGAGCCAGTAGCGCACTCAAATTGGGTAGGAAAATTAGCTAAAATCGAATTTGCATTGAATAACACTGTCAACCGCTCGACGGGCGTAACGCCAAGTAGTTTATTGTTTGGTGTAAATCAGAGAGGTGAAGTAATTGATAAGATAAATGAATACTTACAGGAGAACTTTTCAGGTCCGGTGGGGGACTTGAAAAAAATTCGTGAAAGGGCGGATGCCAGGATCAGAGCATCACAAGAATATAACGAAAAACGGGACGAGGTGAAGAAAAGAAGTGTCAATTCATTCGAAAAAGGAGATTTTGTAGTTATAAAGAACGTAGATACAACTATAGGCCTTAATAAAAAATTACTTCCTAAATTTAAGGGACCATACGTGGTGCACAAGGTTTTGCCGAATGATAGATATGTGATAAGAGACATTGAGAATAGCCAAATCACTCAGATACCATACAATGGAATTATTGAGGCATGTAACATTAAGCCCTGGAAGTCTAGAGACTTTTTTCTTTTCTCTTTTGTGATTTCGGCCGAAATCAAGTTGAAATTACGTAATTTCGCATACATTTTACCATTGCCCAAATTAACTCATTTTACTTAATTTCGTCGAAATTAACTTGAAATTACGATAGACAACGCTGGTTTTGTAGAAAAAGCTACTTTTTTTGCAACCATGACAATATTTACAACCTAGAAAGTCCGTTTTGTTTGAAAAAAATTTAAAAGCCAAATGAAATAATGGAAATGTATATAATTGTACATTAATTTTGTTGTAGTGTTGTTTTTAATATTCGTGTATATTTTAAATCAATGCGAAAGTGTTGTGCGCAAGCTTTTAGCAAAAGAATTAAATTATAAAAATGCAACTAAGCGTGATCAGCTGTTTGCGAAATTAACTCAAATGTCAAAAAGCCCAGTATGAACACTTTAGATTTCGTTCGTAATTTCAGCTCGAAATTACTTAATTTCGTGGCAGCCTCAATGGGCTATTAGGTACTTAATAAAACAGTTTAAAATTCAAAACTTAAAGCATCAATTTCTATGAAAAAAAATAAAGAAAACGAAATGTACTCAATTTTGCACCGTTGAAAAATCTTGCGGAATACGAATATTTTTAATACGCAGTCCAAAGCCATTTATTTTGACAGACACCATTCACGCGATTTGGCATACTCTCCACCAATTTCTGTATAATTTATTTTTATTTTGGATCCTCTGTCAAAGCTTGTACAAGTTGGTAGGGCTGATAGGTACTTTCCCAACCACGATTTGACGATTTTTTCTTAAAAAGTGACTATTTTTTAAAATGCCAAAAATATGAGTGTTTTAAAATACAAAGTTTTGTAATCTTAGTTTGAACCATAGTGCACTAAATTTTGATTGAAATCAGCATTGCACTACCTCTTAATCATATCGCAAAAGAAATTATCGCACCATTTTTTTCAGCTTAGTGATAAACTTCAAATCTTTACTAGCAATCAAAAGAATTTAGTGGTAGTGCAAATGTTTGAACTACCACTCAACGCAGATTTAGTGCAAGAATTCATCACTCACTCAATTGATTGCAAAATTTTTACTTGCAATCAATAAAAAGCTACATTTATTTATACTCTCAATGAACTTTCAAATATGAATGGTCATGAAAATTTAGAAATAAAAAGGAAACCCTATTGTTTCCTCTACAATGTCTGTCTGTCTGTCAGCGCCTTTTATCTCTGGAACCGTAATAGGTAGACTCTTGAAATTTTCACAGATGATGTATAGCTGTTGCCGCTATAGCAACAAATACTAAAACTTATAGGGTGTTCCGATAGAGAGGTGTTATTCATGAATATGTGTTTATTTCTTGAACTATAGGAGGCATAGACTAAAGATTTATAAACAGTAATTAAAACTTAGTTCGCTATATAAACAAGTATAAAAAATTAACCTAAAAATTAAAGTGTTTTCCGATAATGGTGTGATTTGCATGTATAAGCCCTAAGTTTTGAGCCATAATAGGTAAACGCTTGAAATTTTCACAAGGTGTATAACTGTGTCCGCTATAGTAGTAAATACTAAAACTTATAGGGTGTTCCGATAGAGAGATGTTATTCACGAACATTAAAAATTTACAAACAGTAATTAAAACTTAGTTCGCGTTTTAAACAAATCTAAAAAATAACCCTAAAAATTAAGGGGTGTTCCGATAGTAGTGTGATTAGCATGTATAAGACCTAACTTTTGAAACATAATAGGTAGACTCTTGAAATTTTCACAAAAGGTGTATAATTGTGGCCACTATAGCAACAAATACTAGATTTATATGGTGTTCTGAAAGTGATGTGTTAATTACGATTATGTCCTTATTTCATGAGACGTGAAAAAAATTAACAATTTGAATTTTTAAGTTGTACTAAACATAGTACGGAACCCTACATATGTGAGTCTAACTCGCACTTGACTGATTTATTTTTATTTAATATTAAAATTTTCTCTTGTTTTACACCAAAATATAAAAAGGTGATGTAACAGAATGAATTTTTTATTCAGTATTGAAACAGTATTAAAATCATACCGAAATATATACATAATTAAGCCAATTTCATTTTTAAAATCAACTCTGAACGAACGAAAATTGCACAAAGAAAATGTCTAAAAATCCTCTCAAAATTCAAGCCATGCTATTTTGTTTACCCCGCTTGCTTCTCTACACCTCTTGCCAATAAACAAAATTTGCATGCAACCATATGCACGTATTCTTTTATTGTCATGACAGTATTGTCAAATGTAAACGCAGTGTAATTTATATGTTCAAATTGTACCAAAACATCATGAAATGTACCTATGTTCCTGTACCGCTAGTCTCGATTGTACCAACTTTGGTAAAATTGTACCAGAAATCCTGCTTGAACATAATTTCACAATATTTGTTAGAAGTACATATTTATTATAAATGCGTTAAATAGTCACATATTTATTTTGAAATATTTCAAATACTGAAATAAAGACATATAAATCTATTTAATTTCCTTTACGAAGGGGCCAAAACATTAAGTGGAGTTTTGGTAATAAAAAAGTTGGATAACAGCCATACAAGACGAATAATCAAAATTTAAACATGGCACATCGTTTGCTGAATTGCGCTAAGTCTATGGAAAGTTGTCTGAAGTGTAACTTCTTGAACTATACCAATACGATTCCAGTTACAGAAAAGGTACGACAGCGAGTGTTATTTCTTCAGAAACATAAGCTATAACAATCATTTTTTAGATGCAGCGTGTTGCTGTTATGTTGGAAGTTCCTTTAGTACGATATTTGTTGGAACAAATTAGTTATTTTTGTAAAAAGCCACCAAAAGGTTTTGAAAAATATTTTGAGCAAGGCAAAGGAAGTGTTAAACCGTCAGCAACGTCGACAACGGATTCGAAAGACGGAGGAAAACCTAGTGCTGAGGAATCTTCACCCTCAAAATCAACAAATGCTCCACAACAGACTTCAAAAAAAGAATGGAACTTTGGAATGTTTGCTAATAATAGTAAACAACAAGGAAGTGGCGGAAGAGGTGGTCAAGGACGTCCTATAGGTGAAGGAGGCGACGGTTTTCGCGAAAGATGGTTGTTATTTGGAGCAATTGGTGCTGTAGCATTATTGGGTAGTTTGGCATTTTTTGAAACAGGTTACAAAGAAATATCATGGAAAGAATTTGTAACCAAGTACGATAGAAACAATACAGTATTTGTCCAATGCTTATGAATAATTCACATTTCAGTTATCTTAACAAGGGCTTAGTCGAAAAACTTGAAGTAGTAAATAAAAAATGGGTGAGAGTGCGTTTACTGCCAGGAAATTCACAAGATGCCGGTGGTGTACTATGGTTCAATATTGGAAGTGTCGACTCGTTTGAACGCAATTTGGAAAATGCCCAAAATGAACAGGGAGTTGAACCTTTAAATTACGTGCCAGTTATTTATCGGACTGAGGTAGAGCCTTCTAGTTTAACGGGACTTTTGCCAACTTTGTTGATTATTGGATTTTTGGTTTATATGATGCGACGTTCGGCTGATATGATGGGTGGTGGAAGGGGTCGCAAAGGCGGTGGTCTATTTGGTGGAGTTATGCAGTCAACTGCAAAATTAATAAACTCTAATGATATTGGCATACGATTTAAGTGAGTATTGAATGAATATTTTTATTATTCATTAAGCAAAAGGTAATTTTATTTATCACAAATTTGTTGTCTACAGTATTATCATTAGCAAAACAATGACCTTAAGGTTTTACCAGTTCATAATTGAACAATTTTTACAGTCGTCTGAACGTTTTAGCAGTTCATAATTTAAAACTTTTGGCTTAAATCTAGTTTAGTAAAGCATGACCAATCAAAAAGAGAATTATACAGGGTGATAGAAAATTAAAATTATGGTCCTCTGAGCTTTAAAATGATACCCATATTGACCCAATTTGTTAAAAAATGTAGTGTGCAATCACAGTTTTATATGAAAAGTTCAGAGGCCCATAACTTGGAAAATAAGGGTGACCGCTAATTTTTTTTATTATTTTCTATCACCTTGTATAATTTTTTTATTGCTCAAGCTTCACTAAACTAGATTTGTTCCGTACTTTTTAACAAAAATGGTACTAAAATTTATCATTTATGAAGATACAATTTTACTTCTGCAATACTTCTTATCGACCCCTTAAACTGCATACTTACTAAAATCGAAATAAATGGCGGAGATATATTTAAATAACGTACGAGTTATTTGTATTGAAAATAGAAAATTTGTGACAAAAAGAAAAATAAAAAAATGGAATAATAACAGTAAGGTACATATATTTATCTTACAAGGTAGTGTCTGATTTAGAACAAGGTATTTTTAACTTACTAGGTAGTGGCGTCCATGCAACAAATACAACAATACAAGAACAACATGCCATTTTGTTGTTGCTTTGTAGATCGAAATGTCAAAAAACATAGGAGAAAATTGAGAAGGCGCTGTATGTGTTTTATTACTTTCTTCTGCACTATAAAATTTCTAAACACATACAACTTTTGACATGTCGAACTACTAAATCAGCTGGGCGGACGACACTACCTAGTTAGATAAATATACCTTGATGTAGTAATTAGTAGTAGTTCGACATGTATGCGTTCAGAATTTTTATATTGTAAGAGTGAGAAAGCAACAACACACATAGACGCTTTCTCAATTTTCTTCTATGTTTTTGACATTTCGAACTACAAAGAAACAACAAAATGCCATGTTGTTCTTGTATTGTTGTATTTTTGTAGGGAGGCCACTACCTAGTAAAATACATATACCTTGATTAAAGGCCCAACTATATGACTAATGTAGACGGGTGTTTAAGATCAGTATTTGCAAATTATTTGAATTGCAAATAGCGCTGCGTATAAACGTAGTATACATAAATTTCTTTAATTGTTTAAGCTGGAATTGTGTGTTTTACTCTCTTTGTGAGAGTTTCGTTGATATTGAGTGTGCTTACAGGTTTTTGTTTGGGTATGGATTTAGCAATAAAGACATCAGAACAAGTTAGATACTAGAAGAATGGTGGAGAAAAAATTATCAGTTCATTTAAGCTTTTTAGTATGTTAAAAAATGGTATACAGACTTATCTTACTAGGTAGGGGCGTCTCTACAACAAATACAACAATAAGAACAACATGATATTTTATTGTTTCTTTGTAGTTCAAAATGTCAAAAACATAGAAGAAAATTGAGAAAGCGTCTATGTGTTTTATTTTTTTCTCACTTCTGCACTATAAAATTTTAACACGTCGAACTACTAAATCAGCTGTGTGGATGACACTACCTAGTAAGATAAATATAAAATATGCCTTGGTAAACATATTAAAAATATTTTAATAAACTATTGGTTATCACTCTATCTTTGAACTATCTGTGGACATTTACCTAAAGGAAATAACAAACATATTTAAACTTTTAATTTTCAGTGATGTCGCCGGCTGCGAAGAAGCTAAAATAGAAATTATGGAATTTGTGAACTTTCTGAAAAATCCACAACAATATATTGATTTGGGAGCTAAAATACCGAAAGGTGCCATGTTAACTGGCCCCCCTGGTACCGGTAAAACATTACTTGCTAAAGCCACTGCTGGAGAAGCTAATGTGCCTTTTATAACCGTTTCCGGCTCAGAATTCTTGGAAATGTTTGTAGGTGTTGGTCCTTCTAGAGTGCGCGACATGTTTGCAATGGCACGCAAAAATGCTCCTTGTATTTTGTTCATAGATGAGATCGATGCTGTGGGACGAAAACGTGGTGGTAAATCATTTGGTGGCCATTCAGAACAGGAGAATACACTGAATCAACTGCTAGTGGAAATGGATGGTTTTAATACCACTACAAATGTAGTTGTTTTGGCTGCCACAAATCGAGTGGATATTTTAGACAAAGCTCTTTTACGTCCTGGACGATTTGATAGGCAAATATATGTGCCAGCTCCCGATATAAAAGGTAGAGCTAGTATTTTTAAAGTTCATTTAAGTCCCCTTAAAACGCAGTTAGACAAACAAGAATTGGCTCGCAAAATGGCTGCTCTTACTCCAGGTTTTACTGGAGCTGACATAGCTAACGTGTGCAATGAAGCTGCATTAATAGCTGCTAGAGATTCTAATGACTTTATAGTGAAAAAGCATTTTGAACAAGCTATTGAACGTGTTATCGCTGGTATGGAAAAGAAAACCAATGTTTTAGCTCCGGAGGAAAAGAAAACGGTAGCACATCATGAAGCAGGTCATGCTGTTGCTGGTTGGTTCTTAGAACATGCAGATCCTTTGCTTAAGGTATCTATAATACCCAGAGGAAAAGGTTTAGGATATGCGCAATACTTGCCCAAAGATCAATATTTACTATCCAAAGAGCAATTATTTGATCGTATGTGTATGACCTTAGGCGGTCGTGTAGCCGAAGAGATTTTCTTCCAACGTATTACAACAGGTGCTCAGGACGATTTAAAGAAAATTACCGACAATGCCTATGCACAAATAGTTCGGTTTGGGATGAACGAAAAGGTTGGTCAAGTCAGCTTTGATTCTGGGCAATCTGGGGATCCCATCTTTGCAAAACCTTATTCAGAAGAAACGGCACGAATTATTGATGAAGAAGTTCGCATATTAATAAAAGAAGCCCATAAAGTAACCACTGGTTTGCTGATGAAACATAAAGACGACGTTAAGAAGGTTGCCGAACGTTTGCTAAAAAATGAAGTATTAAGTCGTGATGACATGATCGAATTACTGGGTCCAAGACCATTTAAAGAAAAATCTACATATGAGGAATTTGTAGAGGGTACTGGTTCTTTCGAAGAAGACACATCGTTGCCAAAGGGCTTGCAAGATTGGAATAAGAAGAAAAATCCTGAATCATCATCATCATCTTCACCTAAACCTGCAGCTACAGCCTCATATATGAAATGTAAACAATAAAATACTTCTGCAGCCGTAGAAGATATGTTTGTAAATTTATATACAATACAGCGACATACATAATTATTTCAAAACATTGATACCCTGTTATCTTAAAAAATTTATTTAATATTGTTTTATTTTTGCAATATAAAATGTTTCTATTTTTATTATGTAAGTATTGTTTATAAAAACTTGTGCGAATGTGATTTTTTAGTAAAACCCAAATCTCTTAAGATATTGGTAAAAGAGTTAAAAAGAGTTGAAGAATAAATAAGTGGTTTTAATAAAATAATATTGATGCAATACATAACTTTAAAAATCAATGATAACATTTTGAGCGCCTGTGATTGTTAGCTAAAGCAAAGACTTATAAATATTTTTGAAGTGAAAACTTCTTTAGGCACGTTGAGCAGTTTTTGGTTGAAGAAAATTGATTGAATCATCATTCACTCTGCACGTTTTGGCTAAAGGAAAGTGATTGAACTCGCATCATCGTCACAATTTAATTATTGTATCTTTAATATATGTAATTGAACTAACAATAATTACTCATATCTTAAGTCTAAAACAAAAATGAATATACTTGTTAAGTCCAGCCAGCGCTAGACAAAAAATTGTATGTTTCACGGTTGCTGCTTTTATTTGCGGGTCATCCCACTGATGTTTGGGCGAGAGAAGCAATGTCCCTCCTTCTTATCCGAATGTAACCACGTTCATTTAGTATGTTGCGGGCCAGCGGATTTGGATGTGTTCCAAGCTTCAAATACGTTTTTGCACTTTTCGCTATTTCTGCTTTAACTTATGGCACGTTTAGATTTTTGTGAATGTTCGAGTTTTTTATATATCAGGAAGTAACTGTGATCATACGTAGAATCTTATTTTGGCGCCTTTTGGATTCAATATGGCTTTTCCAAATAAGGCGCCGGTAAAGATGTATACTGAGGTATTTGACGTCCGAAGGTTGAGGTATTATTTGATTATTTCTGCGAATAAGGGGGCATGAGTCCCTACGCATGTGAGTACATTTTTGTTCATTCACCTTTATTCTCCATTTCTTCAACAATTTTTCCAAAATGATTATGTGGTCTTGTAAATGTTGTGATGCTACTTGGGCGCTGTCATAAATACTTAAGAAAGCTGTGTCATCAGCAAATGTGTACACTCGGGTGCTAATTGGCATACCTGATGTGTACAGCAGGTATAAAAAGGGTCCCAAAATACTACCTTGGGGAACTCGGGCTTCAATGAGCTGAGGCGAGCTTAAAAAATCTCCTTGTTTTAGCATAAACTTTCGATCAGTTAAATAATTTTCTAACAGCTTATATAAGTTTTCAGGCAAGTTCAGCTTTAACTTATATATGAGGCCTTCGTGCTAAAGTTTATCGAATGCTTGAGAAACGTCGATAAAAGGCGCAGAACAGTATTTTCTTTCTTCAAAGGTCGTTTTAATTACATTTACTAATCTGTGTGTTTGTTGGATCGTACTATGTTGTTTTCTGAAGCCGAATTGATGGTTCGGAATACATCCTTTCGCGCTAAGAATTGGATTCAGCTTAGTTATTAATATTCTCTTAAACAACTTTGACATGTTTGGTAAAAGACTTTGATTCTACCTTTGTGTGGTCTTTTCCTAGCTTAGGTATCATGGCTATCAAAGAAATCTTCCACTCTGTAGGAAAGTACTCAAGACGTAAAATGGCATTAAAAACATAAAGAATATTTTTTTTTGGCTACATGGGTCAATTCAAATAATATCTTGTTAGTAGTATTACACAGTGCAACACGGAAAAAAATAACCATATACGGACACCACTACGTGATAAAAGACCAAAAAAAAGACCCCTGTCTCCCAGTTTTGCCCAAAGTCCTCCAGGTTTTTTATTATGGGGCCTCGATGTCATTTTTGCAAAAAAAAGATCATTTACTCAAGCTCATATTTTGCAAACCGTTTGGAATTTTGATATACTCTCTGAGGCAAAGTTGTAGCTCTTGTCATAAAGAACAAAAAACATATAAAATCAAAAACTTCATCTTCAAGGTCAAAATCGCTAAAAACTTTAAAAAATTCAATTTTTTTTACCTTTTTTCCCCTGTTCAGGTCCATAGGTAGCAAACCGTTCAAAATTCAAGGAAACAATCAACTACAAAAATTAACCAAAGATCACATCTTTGAGGGCCCATAAAAAAAACCTGGAGGACTTTGGGCAAAACTGGGAGACAGGGGTCTTTTTTTTTGGTCTTTTATGACGTAGTGGTGTCCGTATATGGTTATTTTGCCATGACTTAAAAAATTACACAGTGTGTTATTGCTCTTTCAATAACTCTAGGCTCAAACCTTAGGGTAATTGCCGGACCAACATCGACAGGTGGCAGCTCAGCTATATCAGTCGAGACATTTGGATTAAAAACATTTTTTAATCGTTATGGAGGCTTAATTGCTTACTTAATTGCCACTCTCTCTGAAGTTTTCTTTTTTCAGTCAAGAGCCGCTCGACATCTACAGAATAAATGTTATTACATCTGCCTAGTTGCCGGGTTACTTTTGCATGTTGTTGGAGGTTTTGGTCAAAATAAATAAGACTCTGCTCTACGTTTTCGGGGGGGTTACTGCCACAAATCAGTTAGTTATCTGTGGTTACTGCGTAATTCGATTTGAAAGAACAAATGCACGAGTTCGAACAATTCGTACTGTGTATTACGATTTTCGTATAAATTGTTACGAAAGTGCGGAATATTTTTTGCTCTAACGAAAAATAAAAATCCCTATCTAAAGAGCAACTCTGTGTTACGAAAAACAAAAATCCCTTTCGAAAGGTCAACTCTGTAGTACGAAAACAAGCATCAGTTACGCAAAAACCATTAGGAAATTGTTCGAAAGCTATTTTGCTAGTGACATATTGAAATAAAAGTAAAAATTCAAGTATTTTAACGTTTCAAAATAAATAAAACTGTATAATACATAAATTAAACCAAGGTATATTTATCTTACTAGGTAGTGTCGTCCGCCCAGCTGATTTAGTAGTTCGACATGTCAAAAGTTGTATGTGTTTAGAAATTTTATAGTGCAGAAGTGAGAAAGCAATAAAACACATACACGCCTTCTCAATTTTCTCCTATGTGTTTTGACATTTCGAACTACAAAGCAATAACAAAATTCCATGTTGTTCGTGTATTTTTGTATTTGTTGTAGGAACGCCACTACCTAGTAAGATAAATATACCTTGAATTAAACTTAATAATGTTGGTTTTAATACAATTATTTTAATGTTTAATGTAAATTTAATTTTATTTGAACTATTTTTATAAATGAATTAATAATTATTAATAATTATTCAGGGTTAAGTTCTTTATTATCCATTACATTCTGTTGTTATCTATTATTTCTTTCTTTATAATAAAGAACTTAAGCCTAAATAATTGTTATTTAAAGGAATATTCAGAAAAAATCTTATAAAAATAAAAAACAGAATGAAGAAATTGTTCAATTCATGTCTGAGCATGCAGAGTTAGCAAAAGGTCATCCTAATGTTCCAGATCCTAGGTGAACAGCAGCGGATCTTTGTGACCTTTTTAATTCACTTTTTATGCTATTAAGTATATACCTACGTAATTGAATCCTTACTGAAAGAAGTTTTTTACAAAACTAAATCATACATTTTGTTAATATAATTTAGAAAATATTTATGGTCTCTTGCCTTTTATCATTAAGATTAATGATATTTGATGGGACCCTTACTATTTTGCTTTGAACTCTTTCTAGAATTAAATTTAATTAATTAAGGAATTTTAATCCACAACGAAACACAATCCATTATTCAAAAATAATTAAAAAAGTATAATATTTAAACTTTGGGTTATTTTCACCAAGCTTGACAATTGCAGTGCTACCAACTTTTCATCATAATTTCCCATTTGTTTAACAATACAACTCTGTCATCGTTTCGAACGAGTTACGCAGTACGATTAAACTTTCGATTCGGAAATTGCTTTCGAAAAATTTTAGCTTTCGAATCGAATTACGCAGTAACACCCCTGGTATTCTTAGTGGGACGTTTTCCGAACAATGCATACTGAGATATTTTCTATATTTTAAATGCTAAGCAGTTCATGGCTTATTGAGTACCGCCTGCAACATCATAGATTGCAAGCGTACCATTCCTTGCATCATGCTGCTCACAGAGCTCATAAAACTATTTAACGAATGCACTAATGCCTCTATTCTTGCTTCGAGAAGGTTATAATTACCAGATGGTGTTTGTTCTTTAGGTTCTGGGAGCAAATTTGGAGTGGAATTAGTTGTCGGTGTGGCTTTTTGTGCTGGATTGTTGTTGGTTTTTAACATATCCGCGTATGAAACATGTTGGGTTGTTGGTTGGGCTAACTGGGGATAATGAGCATTTGGTCGATATTGTGGCTGCTTAGGAGGAGTATTTAATTTTTTAGATGTCTTCCTTACCATAGTATAAACTGGACAGCCTCTGTAGTAAGCAGTGTGATTTCCACCGCAATTACTACATTTTTGAACCTTCGTCTCTTTCATTATCGCATTGAGCGGAACAATGTAGCTGGCCACAAACAACGCAAACCGGAGGCAACTTACAGTATGCCCTATTGTGGCCATATTCTTGGCAATTTAGACACTGGACGGGCCCTGATCATTTATGTGGTTCCTCTACTTTAATTTTGCGATGCAAAAGATACTTCAGATTGTATATAGGGTGAGTTTCACTTTTCTTTAATCTCATATCTCCAGTTCAACTCGGAAAACTGGTTAGGGAGCACGTTCGCTATTTCTGAGATTATCTACGTTTTTTACCTTAAACCCATCTTTCTCAAGGCAACCTATTATCTCCTTTGGATCAACATATAACTCTATACCTGTAGACCTTTGCTGCTTTTGAGTTGATAGGTAAAAAGTTTTTTTTTGCATTTTCGAATTCATTTACGATTTTACTATAGTTGGATTCATCAATTACTTGTATTTTTGTCTCGTCTCCTTTATATTACCACGTTTAATAGGAACAACATAAAATGAGTTCTCCCCAATAACTGAAATTAAATTCTTTAATAAATCGCTCGAATTTTGCTCCCTTAAATAAATTGGAGGGGGTTTGAACGACACTATCTAAGATAGCAAAACGATTTTGGGAATTTATTCCGTTTGAGTCCCTATCTTTATGTACTTTAGACATTGGATAGGTGCGAAGATTTAGGGCTTCGTCCCCTTTTTAACACTGTCACGTATCTATACATTCCCACTTGCGTCTTGGATTTTTGGGCACTGTCCATTATTGTTTTTCCGGTACTGTATTTAGAAGGCACCGACAATTTATTCACATTTATTTTGTTAAAACTACTTAGCAGCAACGGTGAACAAGAACGTGTTCGGTAAATTGGCGTAGAATTTAAAAACACATCAGTTTTTTTGCTTTTATTTATTGCGGTGTTTTCATTATTTTCATCAGCATTTAGTATAACACTAGCTGTGCCCGCCACTTCGTCAGCGTCCTTCAATATTTTGTTCGATTTTGCTTTGAGCGCAATCCACACCAAAGACGTTTTTATTTTAGGAGAAGTAACACTCAGGAAATTAATGCCTATATTAACTGTGTTACTTCCTTTAGAAAGGGATAGTAGTAGATAAGACAGATGGTTAGTGCGATAGTAAAGCTTCGCAAGTGCTTCTGGTGTTCTTTAGGCGAATTAGCTTGAAGCTAGTATAGCCATTTAATAATTATTTTACTTCGCCGGCGATTTAGTGCTATGTGGTAATACCGGCGGTTTTAGTTCCGCCTTAAGATATGCTACGTATCAGTTTATGTATTTTTTTACTTTATAAAAAGTAAAGTATTCAATCCGGTTAGTTCAACTGCGTACTTTCACTTCTTTTTCTCCACTTTCTAAGATATTTTTGCGGAAAAAAGTATCCTATATTGGGACCAGGATACTTAGGTATCTCCTTAAAAAATGTTGTTAAAATCCATCTAGTAGTTTTTACGTGATGCGAACGTCAATAACAAGCACACAGACAGATAGACGGATATGAGTTACTATTTTATTATATGTATAGATATAAATATGCATTTCTACTGCTCATGTTGGCACTTTTTCCCGAAATATTTAAATTTGGGTGACTCATAAATGAGCCCTCGCACTGTACTTTTCGGTTTTCCTATTACTGAAACAATCAATAATGCCGTTGCAGAAAAAAATACAACAACTTCGTTGTTCTGTATAAAACAGGTTTTATTGTTTTCTTTTGTTTGTTTAAATTTCACTCACTAAATTTTGTTTTGTTAAACGTTTATTGCGAGTCACCTTATCTTGGTTTCTTTAGATAGGTCTACATGTTTTGGGTGAAGAAAATTGAACTGACATCATTGTTGCCGTCACCAGGGTTGTCAGATATGGCGATTTCTCGCCTAACGTGGCGATTTTCAATCTTGTGTGGCGATTAAATTTTGGATTTGGCGACATGGCGAATTTTTGCCGATTTTTAAAATATTTGGCGTTATTGTTGGCGATTTTTCATTGGCTTTTGACCAACATTAGAAACTAATTTAAGGAATATAAAAATGGATAACAAAGAAATTTAAGTTGTTTTTCATATTTAAATATGATTTTACGTCTAGAAACCAAAAACTTTCGAAGCATAAATTTATTTAAAGTTCACGCACATTTCATATTTAAAAATGTTTTTAATTTCTAAAGATAATTTTATTCTAGAAACTGGAAACTTTATTAAAAGTTTACAAGCATCTTTCGATTTTAAAATGTTGCAATTCTTTATCTCGAACAAAATTTCTTGCTTTCAAATTTTTTTATAAATTCTAACATACTTTTGGATACTTATCGACCATAATAGAAAATAATAACTTTTGTTTTAGAAAGATTGTAAAAAATATTATATTCTATCGAATTATGTTCAGCTACATTAGTTTTACATCTACCAATTCTAAAATCATTAGTACTCCAAAGGGTCCAAGTCTGACTTCCTCTTTTCCCAGTACTAGTTCTGTAGCAGCTCCGGGAACATCTAATTGTAAGCCTAGTACTAATATAACATATATATAACATAGGAAACGAAAATCCTGGACATAAATTACGACCATCTACGTTTTCACGGATCTGACATGTTACCTCCAGAGATACTTTGCTTGGACACACAATTTGAGGTATTTTCATATTTGTTTTCTGAGAATATAATCAACCTATCAGACTAATTTATACTCCGATCAGAAAGATGCTAATAAACCTCTAAATGTAACTAGTCAAGAAATACATAAATTCATTGCCATCGTGCATTACATGGCGATAGCTCGTATGCCAAATGTAAAAATGTTATGCAAGTACAAAACCGCACCAAACGCAGAAGTGATTGTGGAACAAGATTACCTGCCTACTCGGCCTAACCTCACGGTGGTCTTACCACCGAGTGAAACTTAGGCGTAGACTAGCGCCCCCATTGTGTAGTATAACAACACTTTACGATTGCCACCAATCGCTTTTTGTGTGTGATACAGTCACAATGAGTAGCAATTTATATAATATGGCAAGCCTCTCCAAGGCAAGCCTCTCCAAGGCAAGCCTAGATCCACATTATAACCTCTTGCTTAGGGGTTTGGAGACTATTCAAACTCCGTCTGTTGAGAGTGCAACAGCACACTTGATCGACCTTGCACCTTACCTACTTAATCGATTTTAAACCACAACCACCACGTGTACCCCCGAAGGGTACACCAATAACCGGTCACAGAGAGGATAGGCTCTCTGTGGGGCCACCGATTCCCGTGGTACCAGTCCTTTGGGCACTGATCGGGCCTCGAAGAGAACCCGTGATTTGTGAGTAAAATCACGGGTTCTCTTCCAGATTTAGGCTCTAGGAACCCTAGCGTCTGGTGCCCCTATTTTCCCCGAGTGGACCGCGTCAAAGCATTTGCCATATTTCAGTGACAATTGGAAACCCCGGGGGTACGCAGAAGTGATGTTGAAGATCACATACAAAATAAGAAGGAAGGGCCAGCTCAACACGTTCCTCCGAAAGACGTGAGGTTGGACCAATATTGGCACTCGCCAGTTTGGTTGGACAAAATAATGAGATGCATATTTCCAGACTGCAAAGGCTTTACACAAACAAGCTGTTAAAAATGTGTTGTTAGTTTGTGTTACAATAAACTAAATAATTGTTATACAAATTTTCATGTTTCTTAAATCAATTGAAATTCTATGTATCTATTGACGCAATGTTGCATATCTGCAACAGATATGTTTTTGAAAAAAAAAAAAATAAGTGATATAATTTGAATAAAATTTTTTAGATATGTTTTCCCTTAATAAAAGCCTATTTACAATCTAAAAAATACAAAACTAACAAATTTAGGAACTTTGCAACATAGAGGGTTAGGTTCGTTTTATTCTCTATAAGTTGAAAAAATATTTTATACAAATTAGGTGATTAATTTTAGTATCATCAAGCGTGGTAACATTGATGAAACAAAAATACAATTTATTGATGAAAATAGTTATCGTAAAGTAGTAAATAAGTTTGAAAGAACTTTTATACATATCAGCTGAAGAGTAGTAAAGGTCTACAGGTAGTTATAAAAGGTGTAGACTCATATGTTGATCCAGTCGAAATTAGAGATGGCCTCCAAAAAGCGGGATTTAAGGTAAAAAGTGTAGACAATCTCAGAAATCGAGAACGTGTCCCTCAACCTCTATTTCGCGTTGAACTGGAACCTGGAGATATGAGATTGAAAAAGAACGAAACGCACCCTATCTATAATTTGAGATATCTGTTGCACCGCAAAATAAGCGTAGAAAAACCGCATAAGCGACCAGGACCCGTACAGTGTCTAAATTGCTTACTGCAAGTTGCCTCCGGTTTGCGTTGTGTGTGGAGAGCTTCATTGTTCCGCCCAATGCGACCAACCAAAGGATGACTCGAAGATTAAAAAATGCAGTAATTGTGGAGGAAATCACACTGCTAACTACAAAGGCTGTCCAGTTTTTTTCTATGGTAAGGAAGTCAACTCAGAAGTCAAATGCTCCCGCTAGGAAGCCACAATATCATGCTCATTACCCTCAGTTAGCTCAACCAACAACCCAACATGTTTCATACGCGGATATGTTAAAATCCAATCATATTTCAGCACACGACCCCGACAACCAATTCTACTCCAAATTTTCACCCAGAACATAAAGAACAAACATCATCTGGTAACTACAATCGTCTCGAAGCAAGTATCGAGACATTAGTGCATTCGTTAAACAGTTTTATGAGCTCTACGAGCAGCATGATGCATGAAATGGTTCGCATGCAATCTATGATGTTGCAGGCGGTACTTAACAAACCATGAACTGTTTAAAAATATGTTTCTGGAACGCAAACGGCTTACGCCTACACAAAAATGAACTCGAGTACTTCTTGAAGAACCAACAAATTAATGTCATGATGGTTTCAGAGATTCATTTAACAAGAAATAGCTTTTTTAAAATCAATGGCTATATATTATATGACACTAAAGACCCCAGTGGCAGAGCATGTGGTGGTTCAGCAATACTAATAAAGGCTCGAATTAAACAAAATTTACTGTGTGATTTTTGTGAGGACTATCTTCAAGCAACAAACATCTGTATTGAAGAATATCATCAAAACTTTGTTATTTCTTCGATTTATTCACCCCTAGATTTCAAATATAAGAGAGTCAATATAGCGACTTCTACACATCACTAGGTCCCTGTTTCATAGCATCAGGCGACTACAACGCTAAACATACGTTTTGGGGATCAAGACTTATTACTCCAAAAGGTCGTGTTTTATTTGACACTATTTAAAAATTGCGTCTGAATGTGATATCAAGCGGACAACCCACCTATTGGCCTACTGATCGACAAAAAATACCTGATGTTATTGATTTTGGCGTGACTAAAGGTATTTCGAAAGAAATGATTAAGGTTGAAGCGTCACTCGAATTATCCTCAGATCATTCACCTACTATAGTCTATATATGGAACCAGCAAAATATTTTGTCACCAACAACTAGCACAAGCATTAATTGGTTGAAATATCGAAAGTATCTCAAAAAATATACCGCTGAGAACACCAGAAGACTTAAGTCTTATTATCAGATATGACAATTAGCACCCAAGTCCACACATCAACATTTGCAGATGACACAGCTTTTTTAAGTATTCATGAAAGTGCCCAAGAAGCATCACAACTTTTACAAGACCACATACTCAATTTGGAAAAATGGCTAGAAAAATTGAGAATAAAAGTGAATGAGCAAAAATGTACTCATATAACTTTCACACTGCGTAGGGACTCATGCCCTCCTATTCGCATAAATAACCAAATGATACCACAACTTTCAGACGTTAAGTATCTGGGTATACATCTAGACCGTCGCCTTACTTGGAAAAGCCACATTGATTTCAAGTTAACACAAATGAAACTAAAAGCAGTACAACTAATTTGGCTTATTGGCAGAAACTCCACCCTGAGCTTAGATTGTAAACTTCTACTGTACAAGTCGATCCTCAAACCAATTTGGTGTTATGGGATTCAGTATGGGGCACTGCCTCAGCGAGCAATATAGAAAAAATTCAAAGGCGCCAAAATAAGGTACTACGTATGATTACATCTGCTACCTGGTATATAAAAAATTCGAACATCCACAAAGACCTAAACATGCCATCAGTTAAAGCAGAAATAGCGAAACACGCAGTCACATATCTAAAGAGGCTTGAATCTCACCCACATCCTTTGGCGCGTAACATGCTGAATGAACCTGGTTACATTCGACTAAAAAGAAGAGATACTGCTTTTCTTGGCCGTAGCTTAGAGGGATGATCCGCCAATGATTGCAAAATCCGTGAAACAAACATTATTTTTGTCTAGCACTGGCTGGACTTAAAAAGTATATTTTTATTTTAGACTTAAGATATGAGTAATTATTGTTAGCTCAAAAATATTGAAGATACAATAAATAACACAGCACAACAAAATAAAAAAAATTTCATGTGCTCTTAAAACCACTATATAATTTTGATGTATCATGACTACCTTTGTACAAAAATGGTAAAATTTTTAAATTCTATGGATAGATTTTTTTTTAAAAAATTTTTTTTTAAAATTGCAATTTTTTTGAGACGTTTCTTCAAATAATTAATGATAACTCAAAAACTACTAGTCCGGTATTATTAAAATAAATTCAGAAAAATTAAGATTTGCATAGCCTTTAATTCGTCTATATATCGCGTTTCAATCGGATCAATAGTATCGGAGTTATAATAAAAAACTTAAGAAAAAAATATATTTTTTACGTAAAAATGGCAAAAATTTTCGTTTTAAAAAAATCATAAAAAATCGAAAACGGCAAAAAACTTCCAGATTCATTTTTTTATCGCATAGCGACATATAATAGCAACAAAATGAGATATCGACCATAAAAATCGATTGATTTTTTTCGAATTTATTCACAATTTAGTGAATTCGCTCATTTTCACAAAATTTTAGTTTTTTGCTTGATATACGCATTATAGCGGGTTTTCAAATGTGTGAAAAACATAAATTTTCCAATTTCAAGGGGTGCATGTCGGATTATTGTTAGATTTGATGAGAAACTTCCACCCACAAAATTTTAGTCGAATTCGACAACGTTAACACGTAGCGCATAGGCCCCAAATCTGAAAAAAAGCGTTTAAATCGAAAATAATTGACAAATTTTCAGTTTTTGCAAAATTAACGCTATTTATTTCCCCTTTTGCAAAAAAAGTGGATCCTGGTCCTTAGGGCAAACACAATGAGATTTACAATAAGCTACATGTCTTTAAGTTTTCGAGTTATTACAATTTTCACTGGCCATTATATGTCCTTGAGAACTTGCCGAAGACAATTTACAAAAACATTTTACTTTTAAAATTTTTTATTTTTTTCTTTTTTAACAATAAAATATAAAATTTCGCTAAAATTGACTGATATCTTCCTATTACACAACGCAACAAAATAAAAAAATTAGATGCTTTTGAAACCACTATACAATATCCAGGTACTGCCAAAGTGTTTTGGATGAATGAGAAATGTATGGCAAAACAAGTACGCGAAATACTGTTTTGGGCAAAACACGTATTTCTGTGGGACACGTGTTACTGTGGAAATACAGTATTGAATGTAGAAAATTGTTTGGAACAGATCTTTATGGCATTTTTATGATTTTCAGAATTAAAAAAAGTAAGCAATAAAGGAAAAGTTTTTTAATTTTGACGATTTCAGTAGAAATCTGATAAACGATGAAATGCTCCTTTTCTGTTGGCTACCTGTCGCCCTTGCTTCATTTTGACAATTGCGGCGGCAAAGTAATAAACGTTCATAAATTTGCGTGAACGCCGAATTGGGTTTTTCAGCTGGCTACCTGTAAAGATTGATTTTTTGCATAGCATTCCTTAATGTTTTTTACGATTCTTGGGAATAGGTAAAAAATAGGACCACATTAAGGGTTGTTCGAAATTTTAGTATCATTATTTATAAGAGCTCCTTGAGCCATTTCTATTCATTCAACAAGTGTTTGCGGTAACAGAAGCATAATTTTCAATCAACAAAGTGGCTATACCAAATACCCTTGTTTTTTATGTTTATGGGACAGCAGAGCTAAGTCAGAACACTGGAAGAGAAAACAATGGCCTTATAGGGAAACACTGGACCCAGGTATGAGGAATGTTATAAATGTACCTCTGGTGCCCCGAGATCGCATCATATTACCCCCTCTTCACATTAAACTTGGTCTGATGAAACAATTTGTTAAAGCACTTAACAAAGATGGTGAATGTTTCCAGTATATTTCAAGGAAGTTTAAAAGTTTGAGTATGGAAAAGCTGAGAGCAGGAATATTTGACGGCCCACAAATTCGCAAATTGGTCAAAGATACCGATTTTCTCAGTTCAATGTCAGAAATTGAGAAAAATGCATGGGATTCGTTTGTATGGGTTATTCAACATTTCTTAGGAAATAACAAGGATGATGATTATGTTGCGCACGTTGAAGAGATGTTAACTCACTTCCAGAATCTTGGATGCAACATGAGAATCAAGTTACATTACCTTCACAGTCACTTAGATCGTTTTCCTGAAAATCTAGGAGACTTAAGTGAGGAACAGGGCGAACGATTTCACCAAGATATTCGGACAATGGAGGAAAGATACCAGGGTCGCTGGGATGCACACATGATGGCAGATTTTTGCTGGAGTATTCAGAGCAACACTTCGTTATTCAATAATAGAAAATGTCATAAAAGAAAATTCCAAAGTTTGTAGTTTATAATATTTATTTATTTATTTCCTTATTTTATATGTTGTAATAAATTTAAATAATAAAATATAAAATAAAAGAAAATACATGAATAAAACAATGAAATGCATTTTCGATCTATTCCATCGATTTGACTTAGTTACATTTTTTTGTCAATTGCCTTCGGCAAGTAACTTGAAAACTGTTTAACCGATTTAAAAGATATGTAGCTTATTGTAAATCTCATTGTGTTTGCCCTAAGGACCAGGATCCACTTTTTTGCAAAAGGAGAAATAAATAGCGTTAATTTTGCAAAAACTGAAAATTTGTCAATTATTTTCGATTTAAACGCTTTTTTTCAGATTTGGGGCCTATGCGCTACGTGTTAACGTTGTCGAATTCGACTAAAATTTTGTGGGTGGAAGTTTCTCATCAAATCTAACAATAATCCGACATGCACCCCTTGAAATTGGAAAATTTATGTTTTTCACACATTTGAAAACCCGCTATAATGCGTATATCAAGCAAAAAACTAAAATTTTGTGAAAATGAGCGAATTCACTAAATTGTGAATAAATTCGAAAAAAATCAATCGATTTTTATGGTCGATATCTCATTTTGTTGCTATTATATGTCGCTATGCGATAAAAAAATGAATCTGGAATTTTTTTGCCGTTTTCGATTTTTTATGATTTTTTTAAAACGAAAATTTTTGCCATTTTTACGTAAAAAATATATTTTTTTCTTAAGTTTTTTATTATAACTCCGATACTATTGATCCGATTGAAACGCGATATATAGACGAATTAAAGGCTATGCAAATCTTAATTTTTCTGAATTTATTTTAATAATATCGGACTAGTAGTTTTTGAGTTATCATTAATTATTTAAAGAAACGTCTCAAAAAAATTGCAATTTTAAAAAAAAAATTTTTAAAAAAAATCTATCCATAGAATTTAAAAATTTTACCATTTTTGTACTAAGGTAGCCATGATACATCAAATGTATATAGTAGTTACTCGAGCATATTTTTGCTGTTGCCCTGTGTAATTTATGAAAAAAAATAAAAAAATTTTAGTATGCTGTTAATTACTAGATAGTAAGATCGAATTCGATAATGAATTCCACCAAAACATGTGGCATATATCTGCATGTGGCACATATCTGTTGATCTAATGTTAAAAAAAATTTAATTCCTATAAAAAATATTCTAAATAAAAACGCGGTAACAAATACCTTAAGGATGGGTATGTTAAGGTCTACATTTATTATAATAACCAATATTTTTCATTGTTTTAGGTAAAAATTTTACCTTTCTCGTGTGTACTAATCATTTTGAATAAAAAACAAAATACTTAGTAGTTTTTGCAAAAACTGATGGTGTACGAATATGGATTTTGCATACTGTACTTTTAGTTTATTATTTGCAGAATCTCACAAAAACCCTATATGTACATAATTTTGTTTTCTTAAAAAAGCTTTACACAAAGGGACCAATACTTGGACCCAAGTGAGCTGTATTGGAGCTGCCAGCTTAAACTTTACCGGCGTTTTAAGAAATGAAGAGAGTTAAAAGCTGCATTGCTGCAGCTTTTACTTAATTTATCTCTTATAATATCTTTTTGATTTTTTAATAATAAATAATGCATAAAACCATCATATTAATATGTTTTTTTAATGTTATCAAATTTTTTACTGATTTTAAAAATATGAAGGTTTACAGAGTTTTCAATCTAATTTTGAAGATTTTATGTTAAATTTGTCTGGCAATAGTACATTTCGGTCAATCCAAGGCGAATTCATACCAGGTGTGAGCAGTAGAGCAACAACTACAACAAAACAACAACTTTGACATTAGATTAGCAGATATTGAACAATGTATTTTTGACAAGACATTAGCAAAAAAAACGAAAGCAAAAAACAATCAGCTGGGCTATCAACTCCACCTGGTATGAATTCGCCTTGGGTCAATCCAAAAAACTAAAGTAAAGTTTTCTCTTGAAAACTTTACAGAAGCACACAACATATACATATTTTTGTAAAAAAGCTTTACCGGCATTATTAACGTATGAAGAGAGTTAAAAGCTGATTTTCTACAGCTTTTAGGTCTGTTCCAGGTGCATAACAAAACTGTCCGACTAAGGCGAATCTATTTTGCTAGGTAGCATCACGGCGAATTTAATTATTTTTTGCTTTCCATTTTTTATGTGCATGGCAGCTGTCAAAAAATCGTTTATTTTTCAAAACTTCAAAAAAAAAAAAAATAAATTGGAATTGTTTAAAAAAAAATATATCAAGATTAAAAAAAAATGCAAAATACTACCAGAAAAGGTAAGGAAGAAGTGTTTTAGTTGTTGGATGTGATATTTTAATTAGTGCTTTTGCGTCTGTCGTACACAGTGTGACCAGATCTAAAAATATTTTGCAGCTAGATCTGGCTTAAAATAATGCTAAAAAAGATTACAAAATACTAAAATAATATTTAAAATATAATTTTAATAAATTTATCCCTTATACACTATTTATTTTTCATAAAATTGCCATATAATATATCATTTAAATAAAACAAATCTGATTCAATAACAATAACGGGTAAAAAAGAGCCCTAAGAAACTGAACAAAGGATATGTCTCTTTATTTATGAATAAGTCTTAAATTAAAATGTTTTCAGGATTTAGCAATAAATAATTAATTTTTTGTTATAAAAGGACAAATATTTTGTTCATACAAACTTTCAACCCACAAAGGTTCAATTCAAAGTTTACCTAAAACTTAACTCTGTGGCTCTTATTTATTTCTGAAGGCTTTAATTCTATATACTCATTATTAATAATAGCTGTGCCCGCCCTTTTCCCAGCGTCCTTACAATATATTGTTAGATTTTGATTTTGTTAGAAAGCAATATACACCAAAGTCCCTGAGTTTTTTTGTGCTTCAGTTATGTTTTATGTATTTACTTTATATAAAGCATCTCATCCCTACTAAAATATGCCTCTTTAAAAAAAAGGCGTCTTAAAGTATTCATATCGGTAAAATTACGTACTTTCAATGCTTTTTCTCCACTTACTCTTGGAAATAAGATATTTATGCTGAAACAAGTATCCTATATTTGAATTAGGATACACAAAAATCATATACCATACTATTACTAAGCAAACCACTGTTCGTTTTATAAAATTTATCTCACCGAGTGAAACGAATTTTCTATACTAGAGAGCGCCGTGTTTACTTGGCTTATGTTTAAAACACTCGGTGTGTTTTCTTTGGTAGTTGTGTAGAACTTTTGAATATGACTTAGTGCTTTTTGCTTGCACTAGTGGTTTTTTTATATCTTAAGAAATAAAGGCCCTAAATTGAAAGTAAGCAATGTTGTTAAAAAGTTCTGTGTTTTTTATTTGTACACTCCAACTGTGTTCGTGTTTCAAAAACTGCTTGAACTCGAGCAAGTTCGTTGTTATTTGTTTTAAATTAACTTAATCAACTTGCTTATAGAAACTCCGAGCATTTAGCTCGCTGGTCTTGGATGTTTATTATTATACACTCAGCGTTACTCGTGTGCATTGAACATGAATTCAGTGAAATATTATAATGAGAGTCTCATACGCTTCATTTTCTGTGCTCATGCAGTTTTTTAGTAACTAAACATAACATTTTACTGATTTATCGAATATATCTTAAACAAGTATTCGATTGATCGATTGGGTTTTTATATTCCATTTTAAAAATTTATTTATTTTGCAATTAATGGGCCAAAAAGTAATTGTGGTATAAAATAACTATTAATAAACTTGTAAGGTTATAATCGACAACAAATTGACCAAAGTGATTGTATGATTTTTATAATATTTATTTATTTTATATATTAATTACTATAATACAATTAATGTAGTTAATACAAAAGAAAAAAGAGTACGAGCAACTAAGGCTTTCGACTCGAAGGTTAATAATATTAAAAAAATTACATATACATATATATTAAATATTATTTAGTAAATTGATTTTCAATATGTAGTTAAAAATAAGTTTTATATTACAATCACATGTATCTTTTAGGAGATCAGAAGGAAGTGATGTTCCAACCTAACGTCCTTATAGCGGGGACATTCATCTAGGATGTGCGTAACGTTTAAATCCATGTTACATGTAGTGCATCGTGGTGAATCGGTTTTTTCAATAAGGTGTTTATGTGTAACTTTACAGTGCCCCGTTCTGAGGCGAACAAATAAGTTGGTTTCTCTTCTTGACAATGATTTTGTGTATATTGGTTTTTTACCCTGTGGGTTAACATCTTTATACTTATGTTGATATAGGGACCATTGTTGAGAGGATGTTTCTTTTAGGTAGTTACATGTTGCATTGACAATATCACGTTTTTCCCACGTTGAATATTTATGTAGTGGCCTTTTTTTAGCTTCCTCCGCAGCTAGATCAGCATACTCGTTACCAGGTATCCCGACGTGTGAGGGAACCCACATTATTTTTATTTTGTGTCTGTGCTGTATGCAAATATTTCTAATTTGGTTGATAACATTTGAGTCATAAAGAGGATTTACTGCCTATTTCACTACGTCACACGAAGTCGTTCTTTCGCACAATTACATTTAAAAAAAAAACAAATTTAAAAATGTTGTTTTTGCTTTAAATGTTATTGTGCGAAAGAACGAATTCGTGTGACGTTGTGAAATAGGCAGTTAGTACGATTTAGTACGTACGAATTCCACTGCAACATATAATGCAAGAGCTTCGGCGGTAAAATTTGAGCAAATTTGAACCATCTGTGAATATTAGTTTAAAGTTGGGTCGTAACTTATTTGATATATGTATTAAGAAATATTTGTCGGAAGACATTAGAAAAAGTACTATGTTTCGAAAGCTGCGCTAACGTTAATATAAACGATGACTTTTCTAAAAGCCGCGGGGATTCAGAGGGTTGTTTTATAAGCAAAGGTTTAATATTTATATTTAGATTTTGTGAAAGTTGAAGGCATTTAGTAATTGACGATGAGGGTTTAGCTACTCTGACACATTTTATTGCCTTTTTGACTTCTTGATGGAGAATTTGGTTTCGGGAAATAAAAAGCTTAGGTTAGAGTTTAAGTGTAAGGTGCGTTTTTCGGTTTTGGATAGACGGCATTCCTGCTTCGGCTAAGATATTGGCGACTGTTGTGGTTCTAAAGGCTCCAATACTGCGTCTTATTGCCGCATGATATGGCCCTTGAATTAGTTTTATGTTAGAAGGAGCGCACCATCCATATATTGGGAGAGCGTAGTCAATTTTTGCAAGAATAATAGCACGGGTTATATTTATCATTGAAGCCATATGAGATATACAGTTTTTGGATGTTAAGAATTTAATTATATTTAATCTTTCGTTTAGGTTCTTTCTTGATTGTAGGCACTGATCTCTAAAGGTCAGGCGCTTGTCAAATATAACACCTAGAATGCGTAGTTTATCAGCCATTTTAATTCTTATGTTGTTGTATTCAACATTAAAACTCCTGCAGTTATGTTTACGACATATATGAAGAATACTGCATTTCTCGATAGCAAGTTTTGCTCCTGATATAAAATACCAATCATTAATCTTATTTAAGATGTTGGTAAACAATTCTTTTACTTTGTTGTTGTCTTTTATTTTTGTAAAAATATGGCGTCGTCGGCATTTCGTCGCGTTTCTTCTTAAACCACGTAAGCGACATTTGTTCGAAATTGACATTTTTGGTTTTTATTGTAGAAAATAACATTTTCCACCAGACTACATTCTCATCTTAACAAGTTTGTATGAAAAATAAATAAATCCATTTTCAAAACCTCGTAAGCGCCATACAAATGACATTTGCATGCAAAATATAATGGTTTTTATATTTAAAGTTGGAAATGTTAAAGTCTCAACCACTAAGTTTTTTGCATTTAAGATTAAAAAATCATGAAAGTTCCAGGCCAATTGGAGCATTTTTAGTAAGTTAAAAGTTTTTTTTTTTTGATAAATACAAAAATAAATATTTATTTACACACATAAATTTTCAATTTGCTGTTTGCTCCAAAACCACGTATGTAAGCGACATATTTGGCTACAATTAATTGTAAATAACAAATTAAAAAAAAAAGTTTCTATACCCTTCAGAAAGTCGCACAGCCATGTTTTGCAAAAAAAAAAAAAAAATATTTTGAAACCCATATTAAAGAAGTTATTAAGTGTTTTTCGTTTTCTGAAAAACGACTTCTTTGCGCTTACGTGGTTTAAGAATAAACGCGACGATATATGGAATGCCCAGCTTGTTTTATACTTGCTAGTATATTGCTAAAATGATTGAAGGCAATAATAAACAAAACTGCGGATAATGGTGATTCTTGAGGGATGCCATTATGTAGAGGGAGGGTATCAGACATATAATTATTGACTTTAACTTTTAATTTACGATTAATTAAGAAATTTTTTACAAAGGCATACATTTTGCTTTTGTTCGGTTGAAAAATTAGGGAAAAGTTGGTGTCTTCTGATTGTACCGACCAGTGATTAGCAAAACAATTTGCTATTTCAACGGGAGTTGTAATCATGTTAGAACCAGTTTGTAGGTGATTGATAGTGTGGATGGTTTTACCACTTGTTATGCGAGTTATATCTCTCCATATACTTCGGGGCGTGGAGTTGGGATTAATATTGGAATTGAACTTCTGAAAGCAAATTTCTTTGCTATCCCTGACTGCTCTTCTGAATTTGGCGCAGTGTTTCTTGTATATAAGTAAGTTAGAATCCGTTCTCAAACGTTTAAAGTTGTGCCAAAGATTTTGTTTTTGGTTACGCAATAGTTCCAAATGGGAATTCCACCATACAACACGGGGACTACACATTTTGCCTTTAGTTTGGGGTATACTGGCGTTGGCCGCAAATCGAATGCACTTTGTAAAAGAAGCTGCAATTTGGTTAACATTTTGTGTGTTTTTTGCTTTTGATAAACGGTCGTCGCATAATTTTTGATACAAGAACCAGTCAGCATAATCTGTTTCAAATTTGACCATAGACCTAGCCTTAATGTGGGGTACGTTTTTAATAATATTTATTAAAATTGGTAGTGATCACTGCCAAGAATTTCCCATGTACAAAGGGGGGCTAATTGAGAGAAACACATGGTGATATCAACATTTGTAAAAGTATTGTGCGTCGTGAAGTGGGTGGGGGAACTATTGTTCAAAACTATTAAGTCTTCGTTAATAATAAACTTTTCTATTATCGTACCGTTGTTATTCGATCTTGTAGAGCCCCACAGGTTACTCCAAGACTTAAAGTCCCCTGTTAAGATGATAGGAGTATTTTTACATTTTATAACGTTTTTGAGGTTGCGTTCAGATAAGCTTTGATGGGGTGGTCTATATGTACATACAACAGTTAGCTTAAGGCCAATATTAATTTGAATAGCGATAGAGCACAGTAGAAAGTCAGAGTTGGAAAGGAAATGAGGGATTGTTTTTTTAACGAGGATGCAGATACCTTGTTTAGAAGTTGAATTGTTGATTAGGTTGTGGAAATACCCATTATATTGTTGTATGTGAGTCTCTTGAATGCATATAATGTCTGGGTTATGGTCATGTATTAGGAGTTGAAGTTCGTGGTAATTATTTAAAAGGTCATTAATGCTCCACTGTAATATTTTCAGATCCATATTGAAATAGGGTATTAACTATTCTTCTTCAACAAATATTATTTCGTCTGGTATATCATTTATATCGTTGTGATGTGTTGTTGCTGCTGCTTATAAAGAAAAATTAATACATATCAGAAAAATTGATGTTGCCACGGCTGAGATTTGAACTCGTGACCATTGCTTAGTAGTCAACGTGCTAACCACTTAAGCTACAGCACCCTCTAATTTTTTGGTAAGATTACGTAATTTATAAGAAAAATATTTAGGAGTAATATTTCATATTTAAATTTTTTTTTTGTGTTTTTCCGCTCCTTTTTAACTGTCAGCAGACTAGATGTTTAAAAAGTACATCTACACTTGCCAAAAATAGAAATTGCGATGGCTCCGCAAATAACGCCTTAAACCGTTTTTCATATATTTTGTTTTTATTTTAAACCCTCTTGAGTCAACAATATTACCCTAAGCCCTTCAGGTTGCAGAATAGGGGGAAAATTGTTGTATATTTTCTTAAAACCTATGGGAACTTTTTGCAAATGTAAAAAATTAACCTTTAAAGCACTTTTGGTCCTTGAAAAGTTGGCATCCCTGTCAAGATGTCCGTGGTTTTTTGTGTCCAGCAACTTTGGACAACTTTATCACATACAGAGAGTAATTTTGTTTTTACTCCCAATAGTCCGGACTGTGTTGTTATGCACCTGGAACCAAGAATGATGAAGACTTCTATCATTCTTGCCTGGAACAGACCCTATACTTAATTTAGCTCTTTTATCTACATATATAAAAATAATTGCAGTTGCGGCCTGGGCTGTCAGATGCGTTGATTTTCAATCTTAAGCCTAGTACTCTGTTCGAATTTGTGAAAAATGTTGAGCAACATTTATTATTTCACAAGGAAAATTAGACATTTAAAAAGTGGTGTCTATCTCGCGCTTTGAAAGAATTTTACGATTGTATTGTTTTTAAGTATACCACATTGTTTTAGAAATGTTAACAAAAGCCAAGCGATTAGCTGTTGTTTGAAAATTCCACATGAAATAATGCCCCTTTGCTTTATTTCACAGCTTTGATAAAATGTTGCCAGAAACATTTCAATGTTTTTCCACAGCAAAAACAGAGTACTACTTCTGCAACATTTTTTCATGACTTTTTCTTAAGCCTAGTACTCTGTTCGAATTTGTGAAAAATGTTGAGCAACATTTATTATTTCACAAGGAAAATTTGACATTTAAAATGTGGTGTCTATCTGGCGATTTGAAAGAATTCTACGATTTTATTGTTTTTAAGTATACCACATTGTTTTATAAATGTTAACAAAAGCCAAGCGATCAGCTGTTGTTTGAAAAATTCCACATGAAATAATGCCGCTTTGCTTTATTTCACAGCTTTGATAAAATGTTGCCAGAAACATTTCAATGTTTTTCCACAGCAAAAACAGAGTACTACTTCTGCAACATTTTTTCATGACTTTTTCATAGAAATTTTTTATGTATGTAATTTGACAACATTCCGCATGAAAAACTGAACAGAGTACCAGGCTATAGAAATTTTTTATGTATGTAATTTGACAGCATTCCGCATGAAAAACTGAACAGAGTACCAGGCTTTATTTGGCGATAATTTTTTTTGATTTGGCGACATGGCGACTTTTAAAATAGTTGGTGATTTTTTTTTGCTTTGGTCAACATAAGAAACTAAATTAAGAAATATAAAATGGATAATAAGAAAATTGAATTTGAAAACTGGAAACTTTCGGAAAACATAAATTTATTTAAAGTTTACGAACATCTTTCTATTTTAAAATATTGTAATTCCTTATCACTAAACAAAATTTCTTTGTTTTTAAAGATTTTTATAAATTTTACAATTAAGTTTTAACGCTCTAGGTCTTTTTTTATAAAAATATTTTAATTTATTTTTATATTCGATATTTCGCTACACCATTGGGTAGCATCGTCAGGAATTAAAAAAGTTTTATAATATTTATTTGAACGAAAATATTAAAATGATTGAAAAAACTTTTTGTCAATCAAATTTAAAAAAATTTAAAAAACTAAAATTTCAAAACATTCAAAAACAAAATTTTCAAAAGCAAATAAAATGTTACTACGAATGATAAAAACATTTTTAAACCTATTCATATTTACATCAAATTTCTTATATTAAAAAATGTTTAAACAGTTTTTAGAAAAACCAAAATAATTTCACATTTATACATATATGTACATAAATTGCACCGGAAAAGTTACAAAGAATTAAAGATTATATTATACTATTATTTTTATGTACTAAATGTCTATAATTCTGTGCAACATTTTCTGTATCAGCTTTAAAATTTATTCTTTTTTCAATCGGAACTTTAATTATTTGTAACATTTCTAACATATAACGACGTTTATAATTATTTTCCAAATTTAGAATTGATACATTTTCAAAGTTGGGATAGTGATTACTTTTTGAACAGTGGGAAGACAATGCTGTTTTTTGTAAACTGATGTTATCCCTGTATCTCTGGTCTGATTTATGTCCAGCTATTCTCGTTTTTAGTTTATTCTTCGTTGTACCTACATATACTTTATTACAGTTCTCTTTGTCATTTCCCTTACAAGGTATTTTATACACTAAATTTGACATATATAATTTTTCTATTTTATCTTTTTAATAATCTATTTAATGTATTATACGTTCTATATGCCATCTTGTATTTAACTGTATCAAATATTTTTGATTTTCCCAATCGTTCAGATAAAACCGGTACATAAGTTATGGATTTATATATCTTTGGTTCTGTCTCATTTATTGTATTTGGTTTTCTATTACTTTTGTATTGCATTATTAATCTATTAATTAGCTGAATTGGGAAATTGTTTTCGCTTAATATCTTTTTAATTTCATCTATATTCTTTCTGTGGAATTCTCTGTCACTAATGGTTAACACTCTTTCTATGAAATTTTTTGCTGTATTTATAATTATTCGTTTATTTTGTTTAGAATAATAATTAATAGTTCTACCCGAAGCTGTGGGTTTTTGATACCAATCCATAATCAATTTGTTGTTCTTTCTAATTATTAAGGTATCTAAATATGGAAGTTTTGAATCGCATTCCTTCTCTATTGTAAATTTAATGTAATTATCAAATTCATTAAATGTTTGCAGCCTAATGTTAACAGCTGGTTCAGAAATTACACAAAACAAATCATCTACATATTTGGTTATTATACTTGGTTTTATACTTAATTTTTCAACACAAGAATCTAGCAATTTCTCCATAACTATATCCGCTACAATTGGAGAAGCAGGAGATCCCATTGGAAGTCCTTTCTGTTGTTTATAAATTTTCTGATTATATTGGAAATATCTATTATCCTCTATACAAAACTTGAGAATACGTAAAAATAAGGATTTCTCTATTTTTGTAAACTTTTCTATAATATCCCATTTTTCTTAAATTTACAATAGAGAAGGAATGCGATTCAAAACTTCCATATTTAGATACCTTAATAATTAAAGTTCCGATTGAAAAAAAGAATAAATTTTAAAGCTGATACAGAAAATGTTGCACAGAATTATAGACATTTAGTACATAAAAATAATAGTATAATATAATAAATAGTTATTGTAGTTTTTGACCTTTTTTTATATTTCAATTCTATTTTTAATCAAGCACAAGGTCTTTTTTATATAAAAATCTTTAAACAATTTTTATTTACAATATTTCGCTACACCATTGGGTAGCATCTTCAGGAAATAAAAATAATAAATTTTAAAACTAAAATAATAAAATTTTTAAAACTTTTATTATTTTTATTTCCTGAAGATGCTACCCAATGGTGTAGCGAAATATTGTAAATAAAAATTGTTTAAAGATTTTTATATAAAAAAGACCTTGTGCTTGATTAAAAATAGAATTGAAGTATAATATAATCTTTAATTTATTGTAACTTTTCCGGTGCAATTTATGTACTAATATGTATAAATGTGAAATTATTTTGGTTTTTCTAAAAACTGTTTAAACATTTTTTAATATAAGAAATTTTATGTAAATATGAATAGGTTTAAAAATTTTTTTATCATTCGTAGTAACATTTTATTTGCTTTTGAAAATTTTGTTTTTGAATGTTTTGAAATGTTAGTTTTTTAAATTTTTTTAAATTTGATTGACAAAAAGTTTTTTCAATCATTTTAATATTTTCGTTCAATTAAATATTATAAAACTTTTTTAATTCCTGACGATGTTACCCAATGGTGTAGCGAAATATCGAATATAAAAATAAATTAAAATATTTTTATGAAAAAAGACCTAGAGCGTTAAAACTTAATTATAAAATTATTCAAAAGGTCAAAAATTACAATAATTGATTTTTATAAATCCTAACATACCTTTGGATGCTTATCAATAAAATATATTCACTTTTTGTTTTAGAAAGATTATAAAAATGATTATAATCTATAATTACAATTACACTGGTTTTATACTTGATGCGCTGGTAATTCCAGTTAGTTTTTTATACTTGATTTTTTACTTTATATGCTGATAATTCCTGCAAAATAGAATAAAGTATAATATTCTTGATGATATGCATTATATGAATGTTACACTTTATTTGCAGTTCATTTCCCATAAAATAAAATCCAAATAAGAGAACGATCGCAAATACCTTGAGGATCGACCATACAGCATATTCGTTATATAACAAAATTCTAATTTCAGAATTATTTTTATTATATTCAACATTAGGTTTTGTCCCAGGGGAAATGGTCAGGTTGAAAGAATAAATAAGATAGTATTATCACTGCTCTCAAAATTATGTGTAGGTGATCCTCAACACGTCGAAAGAGTGCAGCAGTCCATCAATAATACCCCACCCCGTATTACTAAGTTTTCACCATTCAGAATATTAACTGGTTTAGAAATGAAAGTCGATTTGAGAAAACTTATAAACGATTATGCAGTATCTGAATATAACGAGGAAAGAGATGAAATACTCAGTATTGCTAAAGAAAATATAGGAAAGATCCAGTCAGAAAATCGACGAAGTTTTAAAAAAATAAAAAGAACGCAGTTCGGAGCGGGTCTAAAATTAAAGCCGAAATATTTTAGTCCTTACAAAATACTAAAAAAACTTAAACATGATCGTTATCACATGTACCTTTTAGGAGATCAGAAGGAAGTGATGTTCCAACCTAACGTCCTTATAGCGGGGACATTCATCTAGGATGTGGGTAACGTTTAAATCCATGTTACATGTAGTGCATCGTGGTGAATCGGTTTTTTCAATAAGGTGTTTATGTGTAACTTTACAGTGCCCCGTTCTGAGGCGAACAAATAAGTTGGTTTCTCTTCTTGACAATGATTTTGTGTATATTGGTTTTTTACCCTGTGGGTTAACATCTTTATACTTATGTTGATATAGGGACCATTGTTGAGAGGATGTTTCTTTTAGGTAGTTACATGTTGCATTGACAATATCACCTTTTTCCCACGTTGAATATTTATGTAGTGGCCTTTTTTTAGCTTCCTCCGCAGCTAGATCAGCATACTCGTTACCAGGTATCCCGACGTGTGAGGGAACCCACATTATTTTTATTTTGTGTCTGTGCTGTATGCAAATATTTCTAATTTGGTTGATAACATTTGAGTCATAAAGAGGATTTAGTACGGCTTGGATAGATGAGAGGCCATCCGTGCAAATAACCGTTTTTGATTCGGCCTTTGATGCGAATTCCACTGCAACATTTAATGCAAGAGCTTCGGCGGTAAAATTTGAGCAAATTTGAACCATCTGTGAATATTAGTTTAAAGTTGGGTCGTAACTTATTTGATATATGTATTAAGAAATATTTGTCGGAAGACATTAGAAAAAGTACTATGTTTCGAAAGCTGCGCTAACGTTAATATAAACGATGACTTTTCTAAAAGCCGCGGGGATTCAGAGGGTTGTTTTATAAGCAAAGGTTTAATATTTATATTTAGATTGACGATGAGGGTTTAGCTACTCTGACACATTTTATTGCCTTTTTGACTTCTTGATGGAGAATTTGGTTTCGGGAAATAAAAAGCTTAGGTTAGAGTTTAAGTGTAAGGTGCGTTTTTCGGTTTTGGATAGACGGCATTCCTGCTTCGGCTAAGATATTGGCGACTGTTGTGGTTCTAAAGGCTCCAATACTGCGTCTTATTGCCGCATGATATGGCCCTTGAATTAGTTTTATGTTAGAAGGAGCGCACCATCCATATATTGGGAGAGCGTAGTCAATTTTTGCAAGAATAATAGCACGGGTTATATTTATCATTGAAGCCATATGAGATATACAGTTTTTGGATGTTAAGAATTTAATTATATTTAATCTTTCGTTTAGGTTCTTTCTTGATTGTAGGCACTGATCTCTAAAGGTCAGGCGCTTGTCAAATATAACACCTAGAATGCGTAGTTTATCAGCCATTTTAATTCTTATGTTGTTGTATTCAACATTAAAACTCCTGCAGTTATGTTTACGACATATATGAAGAATACTGCATTTCTCGATAGCAAGTTTTGCTCCTGATATAAAATACCAATCATTAATCTTATTTAAGATGTTGGTAAACAATTCTTTTACTTTGTTGTTGTCTTTTATTTTTGTAAAAATATGGCGTCGTCGGCATTTCGTCGCGTTTCTTCTTAAACCACGTAAGCGACATTTGTTCGAAATTGACATTTTTGGTTTTTATTGTAGAAAATAACATTTTCCACCAGACTACATTCTCATCTTAACAAGTTTGTATGAAAAATAAATAAATCCATTTTCAAAACCTCGTAAGCGCCATACAAATGACATTTGCATGCAAAATATAATGGTTTTTATATTTAGTGTTGGAAATGTTAAAGTCTCAACCACTAAGTTTTTTGCATTTAAGATTAAAAAATCATGAAAGTTCCAGGCCAATTGGAGCATTTTTAGTAAGTTAAAAGTTTTTTTTTTTTGATAAATACAAAAATAAATATTTATTTACACACATAAATTTTCAATTTGCTGTTTGCTCCAAAACCACGTATGTAAGCGACATATTTGGCTACAATTAATTGTAAATAACAAATTAAAAAAAAAAGTTTCTATACCCTTCAGAAAGTCGCACAGCCATGTTTTGCAAAAAAAAAAAAAAAATATTTTGAAACCCATATTAAAGAAGTTATTAAGTGTTTTTCGTTTTCTGAAAAACGACTTCTTTGCGCTTACGTGGTTTAAGAATAAACGCGACGATATATGGAATGCCCAGCTTGTTTTATACTTGCTAGTATATTGCTAAAATGATTGAAGGCAATAATAAACAAAACTGCGGATAATGGTGATCCTTGAGGGATGCCATTATGTAGAGGGAGGGTATCAGACATATAATTATTGACTTTAACTTTTAATTTACGATTAATTAAGAAATTTTTTACAAAGGCATACATTTTGGTTCCAATCTTCTATTCGCGAAGGTGTTGTAATATTATATGTATTACAACACGATCGAAAGCTCTTTCAAAGTCGGTGGACAGAACGCTTATGTGGTTTTTGGTGGACAGAGTTTTAGACAAAAGATGTTGGAGATAAAGAAGGGCATCTTCAGTACCTTGTTTGTTCTTGAAAGCTACTTGGTTTGGAGCTATAAAATTATTTGCTTTTAGAAACCACATCAATCGTCGTGCTATTATTTTTTCCATAATTTTACAAGTACATGATAGAAGTGATATCGGTCTATATCCAGAGGTTGAGTTGTTATTTTTATTTGGTTTTCGGCACAGGAATTACTATTGCGATTTTCCATGCTTGTGGATAAACATGTGAGTCAAAAACGTTATTGTAGAGCGAGAGTAATATGTTTTTGGACAGAGTAGGAAGGTTTTTCAACATGGCGTACGAAATGCGATCGTATCCCGGTGTTGTACCTTTTGCTGTTATTAGAGCGTTTTCTAGTTCAATTAGGGAAATTGGGTTTTCAATAGTTTTTGCGCTTTTATTGGGATTTGATGGGTTGTATAAGAGGTTTAAGATATTGCTTTTGTTCTGTTGAAAAATTAGGGAAAAGTTGGTGTCTTCTGATTGTACCGACCAGTGATTAGCAAGACAATTTGCTATTTCAACGGGAGTTGTAATCATGTTAGAACCAGTTTGTAGGTGATTGATAGTGTGGATGGTTTTACCACTTGTTATGCGAGTTATATCTCTCCATATACTTCGGGGCGTGGAGTTGGGATTAATATTGGAATTGAACTTCTGAAAGCAAATTTCTTTGCTATCCCTGACTGCTCTTCTGAATTTGGCGCAGTGTTTCTTGTATATAAGTAAGTTAGAATCCGTTCTCAAACGTTTAAAGTTGTGCCAAAGATTTTGTTTTTGGTTACGCAATAGTTCCAAATGGGAATTCCACCATACAACACGGGGACTACACATTTTGCCTTTAGTTTGGGGTATACTGGCGTTGGCCGCAAATCGAATGCACTTTGTAAAAGAAGCTGCAATTTGGTTAACATTTTGTGTGTTTTTTGCTTTTGATAAACGGTCGTCGCATAATTTTTGATACAAGAACCAGTCAGCATAATCTGTTTCAAATTTGACCATAGACCTAGCCTTAATGTGGGGTACGTTTTTAATAATATTTATTAAAATTGGGTAGTGATCACTGCCAAGAATTTCCCATGTACAAAGGGGGGCTAATTGAGAGAAACACATGGTGATATCAACATTTGTAAAAGTATTGTGCGTCGTGAAGTGGGTGGGGGAACTATTGTTCAAAACTATTAAGTCTTCGTTAATAATAAACTTTTCTATTATCGTACCGTTGTTATTCGATCTTGTAGAGCCCCACAGGTTACTCCAAGACTTAAAGTCCCCTGTTAAGATGATAGGAGTATTTTTACATTTTATAACGTTTTTGAGGTTGCGTTCAGATAAGCTTTGATGGGGTGGTCTATATGTACATACAACAGTTAGCTTAAGGCCAATATTAATTTGAATAGCGATAGAGCACAGTAGAAAGTCAGAGTTGGAAAGGAAATGAGGGATTGTTTTTTTAACGAGGATGCAGATACCTTGTTTAGAAGTTGTATTGTTGATTAGGTTGTGGAAATACCCATTATATTGTTGTATGTGAGTCTCTTGAATGCATATAATGTCTGGGTTATGGTCATGTATTAGGAGTTGAAGTTCGTGGTAATTATTTAAAAGGTCATTAATGCTCCACTGTAATATTTTCAGATCCATATTGAAATAGGGTATTAACTATTCTTCTTCAACAAATATTATTTCGTCTGGTATATCATTTATATCGTTGTGATGTGTTGTTGCTGCTGCTTATAAAGAAAAATTAATACATATCAGAAAAATTGATGTTGCCACGGCTGAGATTTGAACTCGTGACCATTGCTTAGTAGTCAACGTGCTAACCACTTAAGCTACAGCACCCTCTAATTTTTTGGTAAGATTACGTAATTTATAAGAAATATATTTAGGAGTAATATTTCATATTTAAATTTTTTTTTTGTGTTTTTCCGCTCCTTTTTAACTGTCAGCAGACTAGATGTTTAAAAAGTACATCTACACTTGCCAAAAATAGAAATTGCGATGGCTCCGCAAATAACGCCTTAAACCGTTTTTCATATATTTTGTTTTTATTTTAAACCCTCTTGAGTCAACAATATTACCCTAAGCCCTTCAGGTTGCAGAATAGGGGGAAAATTGTTGTATATTTTCTTAAAACCTATGGGAACTTTTTGCAAATGTAAAAAATTAACCTTTAAAGCACTTTTGGTCCTTGAAAAGTTGGCATCCCTGTCAAGATGTCCGTGGTTTTTTGTGTCCAGCAACTTTGGACAACTTTATCACATACAGAGAGTAATTTTGTTTTTACTCCCAATAGTCCGGACTCTGTTGTTATGCACCTGGAACCAAGAATGATGAAGACTTCTATCATTCTTGCCTGGAACAGACCCTATACTTAATTTAGCTCTTTTATCTACATATATAAAAATAATTGCAGTTGCGGCCTGGGCTGTCAGATGCGTTGATTTTCAATCTTATTTGGCGATAATTTTTTTTGATTTGGCGACATGGCGACTTTTAAAATAGTTGGTGATTTTTTTTTGCTTTGGTCAACATAAGAAACTAAATTAAGAAATATAAAATGGATAATAAGAAAATTGAATTTGAAAACTGGAAACTTTCGGAAAACATAAATTTATTTAAAGTTTACGAACATCTTTCTATTTTAAAATATTGTAATTCCTTATCACTAAACAAAATTTCTTTGTTTTTAAAGATTTTTATAAATTTTACAATTAAGTTTTAACGCTCTAGGTCTTTTTTTATAAAAATATTTTAATTTATTTTTATATTCGATATTTCGCTACACCATTGGGTAGCATCGTCAGGAATTAAAAAAGTTTTATAATATTTATTTGAACGAAAATATTAAAATGATTGAAAAAACTTTTTGTCAATCAAATTTAAAAAAATTTAAAAAACTAAAATTTCAAAACATTCAAAAACAAAATTTTCAAAAGCAAATAAAATGTTACTACGAATGATAAAAACATTTTTAAACCTATTCATATTTACATCAAATTTCTTATATTAAAAAATGTTTAAACAGTTTTTAGAAAAACCAAAATAATTTCACATTTATACATATATGTACATAAATTGCACCGGAAAAGTTACAAAGAATTAAAGATTATATTATACTATTATTTTTATGTACTAAATGTCTATAATTCTGTGCAACATTTTCTGTATCAGCTTTAAAATTTATTCTTTTTTCAATCGGAACTTTAATTATTTGTAACATTTCTAACATATAACGACGTTTATAATTATTTTCCAAATTTAGAATTGATACATTTTCAAAGTTGGGATAGTGATTACTTTTTGAACAGTGGGAAGACAATGCTGTTTTTTGTAAACTGATGTTATCCCTGTATCTCTGGTCTGATTTATGTCCAGCTATTCTCGTTTTTAGTTTATTCTTCGTTGTACCTACATATACTTTATTACAGTTCTCTTTGTCATTTCCCTTACAAGGTATTTTATACACTAAATTTGACATATATAATTTTTCTATTTTATCTTTTTAATAATCTATTTAATGTATTATACGTTCTATATGCCATCTTGTATTTAACTGTATCAAATATTTTTGATTTTCCCAATCGTTCAGATAAAACCGGTACATAAGTTATGGATTTATATATCTTTGGTTCTGTCTCATTTATTGTATTTGGTTTTCTATTACTTTTGTATTGCATTATTAATCTATTAATTAGCTGAATTGGGAAATTGTTTTCGCTTAATATCTTTTTAATTTCATCTATATTCTTTCTGTGGAATTCTCTGTCACTAATGGTTAACACTCTTTCTATGAAATTTTTTGCTGTATTTATAATTATTCGTTTATTTTGTTTAGAATAATAATTAATAGTTCTACCCGAAGCTGTGGGTTTTTGATACCAATCCATAATCAATTTGTTGTTCTTTCTAATTATTAAGGTATCTAAATATGGAAGTTTTGAATCGCATTCCTTCTCTATTGTAAATTTAATGTAATTATCAAATTCATTAAATGTTTGCAGCCTAATGTTAACAGCTGGTTCAGAAATTACACAAAACAAATCATCTACATATTTGGTTATTATACTTGGTTTTATACTTAATTTTTCAACACAAGAATCTAGCAATTTCTCCATAACTATATCCGCTACAATTGGAGAAGCAGGAGATCCCATTGGAAGTCCTTTCTGTTGTTTATAAATTTTCTGATTATATTGGAAATATCTATTATCCTCTATACAAAACTTGAGAATACGTAAAAATAAGGATTTCTCTATTTTTGTAAACTTTTCTATAATATCCCATTTTTCTTAAATTTACAATAGAGAAGGAATGCGATTCAAAACTTCCATATTTAGATACCTTAATAATTAAAGTTCCGATTGAAAAAAAGAATAAATTTTAAAGCTGATACAGAAAATGTTGCACAGAATTATAGACATTTAGTACATAAAAATAATAGTATAATATAATAAATAGTTATTGTAGTTTTTGACCTTTTTTTATATTTCAATTCTATTTTTAATCAAGCACAAGGTCTTTTTTATATAAAAATCTTTAAACAATTTTTATTTACAATATTTCGCTACACCATTGGGTAGCATCTTCAGGAAATAAAAATAATAAATTTTAAAACTAAAATAATAAAATTTTTAAAACTTTTATTATTTTTATTTCCTGAAGATGCTACCCAATGGTGTAGCGAAATATTGTAAATAAAAATTGTTTAAAGATTTTTATATAAAAAAGACCTTGTGCTTGATTAAAAATAGAATTGAAGTATAATATAATCTTTAATTTATTGTAACTTTTCCGGTGCAATTTATGTACTAATATGTATAAATGTGAAATTATTTTGGTTTTTCTAAAAACTGTTTAAACATTTTTTAATATAAGAAATTTTATGTAAATATGAATAGGTTTAAAAATTTTTTTATCATTCGTAGTAACATTTTATTTGCTTTTGAAAATTTTGTTTTTGAATGTTTTGAAATGTTAGTTTTTTAAATTTTTTTAAATTTGATTGACAAAAAGTTTTTTCAATCATTTTAATATTTTCGTTCAATTAAATATTATAAAACTTTTTTAATTCCTGACGATGTTACCCAATGGTGTAGCGAAATATCGAATATAAAAATAAATTAAAATATTTTTATGAAAAAAGACCTAGAGCGTTAAAACTTAATTATAAAATTATTCAAAAGGTCAAAAATTACAATAATTGATTTTTATAAATCCTAACATACCTTTGGATGCTTATCAATAAAATATATTCACTTTTTGTTTTAGAAAGATTATAAAAATGATTATAATCTATAATTACAATTACACTGGTTTTATACTTGATGCGCTGGTAATTCCAGTTAGTTTTTTATACTTGATTTTTTACTTTATATGCTGATAATTCCTGCAAAATAGAATAAAGTATAATATTCTTGATGATATGCATTATATGAATGTTACACTTTATTTGCAGTTCATTTCCCATAAAATAAAATCCAAATAAGAGAACGATCGCAAATACCTTGAGGATCGACCATACAGCATATTCGTTATATAACAAAATTCTAATTTCAGAATTATTTTTATTATATTCAACATTACGTTTTGTCCCAGGGGAAATGGTCAGGTTGAAAGAATAAATAAGATAGTATTATCACTGCTCTCAAAATTATGTGTAGGTGATCCTCAACACGTCGAAAGAGTGCAGCAGTCCATCAATAATACCCCACCCCGTATTACTAAGTTTTCACCATTCAGAATATTAACTGGTTTAGAAATGAAAGTCGATTTGAGAAAACTTATAAACGATTATGCAGTATCTGAATATAACGAGGAAAGAGATGAAATACTCAGTATTGCTAAAGAAAATATAGGAAAGATCCAGTCAGAAAATCGACGAAGTTTTAAAAAAATAAAAAGAACGCAGTTCGGAGCGGGTCTAAAATTAAAGCCGAAATATTTTAGTCCTTACAAAATACTAAAAAAACTTAAACATGATCATTATGAGGTTGAGAAGGTCGGTAGCGCTGAAGGTCCTGGAAGAAGTATCACAGTTGCTGAATATATGAAGCATTGGAACACGTCATTCGGGTCAAATGACAAAGCAGGACGGCCGAATGTATGATCAGGGACAAGTGGACTTATGACTAGAAGTGACAACACTTATAAAAATACAACACTGTAGTGATTGACGAGTGACTTAAACGGACGAGTTACAAGTACGTGAAAGAACGCTAGACTATGGACGACACAGTTGAATTTAGACAGCAGACAGAGAGACTTGTACTTGTATAATCCTTTATATTAATATTTTTTTAACATTTATCTTTAAATAAATACTTTTTAAAATAAACAGTGTTTTTATTAAAAAACTGTACATGTATGTATAGTTTGTCACAAAATCTAACAAAAAAAGAACAATTTTGTGATTTTTTATATTTATCTTACTAGGTAGTGTCACCCACCCACCTGATTCAGTAGTTCGGCAGGTCAAAAGTTGATTCGTAAAGTAGCTCTGGGTGGAGGAACACGTGCGCGTGTCATTGTCGTTATCGTTTAAAGTCAAACAGGCCGTTCTTGTTGCTAGGCTTTGAGTGGTTTACGTCTCACTCTCGCACTGGGTGATTGGCTTCCACGATTAGCTGTACTTTAGTACAGTTAATTGGTGGTTGCATTAATCAGCCATGTGCAATCGTTCTGGTTATCGTGTATAACCTCAATAATACAAGAAAAATTAATAAATGAAAAGAAACTTAAAATATATAATGAAAATAATAAATAAAATACATATAAACTAATTTAAAAGAAATAAAAGAAATTTTTACAAACTAACGAAAACTATAAAATATAAATAAATATAACATAAATTAAGTAAAGGCTTCACTATGGACTTATTGTCTCCAGAAGCCTTTTTTTTCATCATACTGCCGTTCTAGGTTGAACGGCATAATTAAAGAAGAAAAAGAAGAAGGACAAAAGTTGTATGTGTTTAGAAATTTTATAGTGCAGAAGTGAGAAAAAATAAAACATTTTGACATTTCGAACTACAAAGCAACAATAAAAAGCAATGTTGTTCTTGTATTTGTTGTAGAGACGCCACTATAAGCTAACTACAATGTAAATGGAAAACCTCCCCAAAATCAAAAATAAAATAAAATTATTTTTAACAATTTGGTTTTAAATATTTTTCATTTTTTTAAATTATAAAATGAAAATTTGTGTCACATTGCGTACTTTTGTGTTTTTAAATTATGATTCTGTCTTAATGCTATTTGGTAGCGAATATCTTACTACCCTTGAGCATTTCATGTGTTAATATTTTTAATGAAGGCGAAAAGGCATCAAGCAGGATATTATAAACATATTTTTACAAAGTCTCTTTGCAATGTTAAAAATAATCCAATCATCAACTACTACTGGTTAAAAAGTAGTTAGCTTAAAGTTAGTTGAGTTGGTTATATGTAGTATATGTTGTTATAATAGGTATTTTATATTTATGTATGTATGCATATCGCACTTAATCGACAAGATTAAAATTTTAAAATTTTCAGTAGAGGTAAAAACTGTGATTACATTTTAAGACAATTTAAAAATCCGAACATATTATAGTAAACAAATTTAATTTGAAAATATATTTACATTGTTTTTTAAATTTGTTTGCAATTATTGCCAAATAAAATAATAACTTTAGATATAAAGGTACTCAAGACACTATCACGAAAATTGTCTCAGATGTGGGTTTCGAGACGAAAGAGTAATCAGAATTCGTTGAAATTTTTACAGTAGATAGATATTAATGTTGTTAGTTGATTTCTTGCAAAAAGTGAAAATTTAAAAATTTTGAGTTAACACCCTCTTGTTGATCATGTGCGATACATGTAAGTACATATTGTTGTGTATTTCCGGCATTACTATTTCGTTTACATTGTTTTTAAATTATATACTATTTTCTATTTATTCAAAATTGTTTAATCTCTTAGAGCCGGTATTTATATACAATTTTAAAAACTTATTTCATTAAAATATTAATTTTAATTGAGAAAAAATTAGAAAAAAGAGAGAATCTATTATTCTTAAGTTTTTATCAGCGTTGCCATTTAAGCATTTTTCTGGCTAGATTTACTGCCTACTTTACAGTGTCACACGACAAAAAATTTACCTGTGTTTTTGACTTGCAGTTAAGAGAAGAACATGTATTTGTTTATTGGTGTTAGTACGAACTTGAGAGTCGTATTACTTCTAAAGTACTGAACCGATTTAAATAAAATTAAGATTGTGCACTTCTGTGTAGAAAAAGCTTTAAAAGCATATAAATCTTTCCGTAAAAGGGATTACACAAAACGTGTTTGCCTATTTATTATATAGATACTTTTCAGTCACACAACAACTACGGAAACGATAAAACGCTGTATATATCCGTGACAATTGCGACCGGTTGTGGAAGACCGCAATAAATTGGGGAATTGAATCTACAGCAAATAACTTTAAATAGATTAAAATAAATAGATAGTACTCTCATATCTGCTGGCCAACCCACTTACTAACCTAAAAACCTCAACATCCAACCTTCCAAATGTTGCTTGTTAATCCAATTGTTATTTTTGTCCTAATTTTCTATAATTTTATATAATTAAATTATAGTTAATTTACGCGATGAAATTTTTAATGGAAATAGTTGCAAATACCTTTTTTTGTGGGCAAGAGGTGTAGAGAGGCAACGCAAAACAAAAATGTTCCAAAGAGAACTGAAAAAATTGCATGAAATAATTTCATCATATAAATTACCTATTACTTAAATAAAATTAATTTTGTGTTTATAAAAAATATTTTTAAAATACATACTAGAATTTTACCTTTAATAATTTTTCTTTTCATGATTTTCTAATTTCTTTTTGTAATGATTTTCTAATTAATATAAATTTTATTAAATTAATTATCAAACTTTAAAAAAAACAACATTTTCAAAAATTCTATATTGTTACGAAAGAAGAATTTATTCATTATAAGCTCTGAACAACAATACTCTCGAACAACAACAACAACATTAATGGTTTATTTTCTTATAATGATGGAAGAAAGAAACTCCTCATACAAACATTCACATTTACGCATACACACACACAGATTAAATAAACACTCTTCTGTTAAATACACAGCCACATACATAAATACAAGCATAAACAAATAAACAGCTACACAAGCAGGTATAAAGAAATAAACAAACACACAAACAGAAAATAAGAGCAATAACAATCGAACCTGCCAGATCTGTCTGGAATAGAACATTCTGGTGCTTTAAAATCACCTATATAAGTGAATCGTGCTGGCGAGTAGTATGGCAGTATTAATTTAAAAGTCAAAGAGTTAAGTTGTCGAATTTTAAGAGTGTTTAACAGTTTGCTGTATTTTTGAACAGTGGTGTTAAATAAATAAAGTGACTTACAGTAAAAGTAATAACAGAGTGTATTTATTTTGCAATTAAAAGAACCCAACGTAAAGTAAATACGTAACAATATATATTTGAAAATTGGTAGGATTTCGGTAGATTTTTTAGAAAAATTTGGTAGGATAAAATTTTTTCAGTAGCAACTAGAGTTTGCACGGGAATTCCCGGGAAAAGCTATAAACAATTTCCCGGGAAAATTTTTGCAAATTTCCCAGGAAACGGGAAATTTAAAATCATAAGTACTTTAAGTAAAATTCAGTGGCTCTTATTTTTAAATAAGCATTTCTTTTGCTATCACACAAATATTTGATCGTTATTGTGCTGAATAAAAAACAAGCATTTTTAAAATTGTAATATTTTCAGAAACTTAAAAATATGTATAGATTGTACAAGACAAATTGTAAAACTATTTGAAAAGTCCTCTAAAAACAGCCTGTCTCGAGAAATATAAGAAACAAGTATATGGCAGAGTCGCGTTTAATTCATGATGTTGTAAAAATAAGATAAGTATGGTTGAAAGAACGTACTTAAAAAGTTCTGATATATTTCTATTGCGCAGAGTTAAAGGTTTCAGAATTTGTTTAGATTTTTGAAAATTAAGTGGGCGTTTTAAATCCCATTAAAGTTGCAGTAGAGGCCTTGAGCCGCAGCTTTTGGCTATTAATTCGACTCTTTCAAAAACGATGGTTGAAAAGAATAATAAATGAACGATGGGATGATAAAACGTTTTTGATACTTAAGTATTTAAAATGTGATGAAATTGCTAATGTGCCAAAAAATGACATAAAACTGTATTCAGCACAATTGTTCAACAGATTATTCAAGCCACTCGAATCTATAACCGATAACTAGTAGTTGTGTTGTTTTGTTGTCGCAACAAAAACAAGGAAAATAATATCCAGTGATTTGCTCAACGCACTAACAGTTCTAAAATCATATTTTGTAAAAAAATAATTCTTGAAATATTTTTTCAGTATTTATAAATATTTGTTATATCTTGTATGAATTTTATTTTTATCTGATCTATTTTTAAATTATAAATTAATTATTTAGACTTAAGTTCTTAATTATAAACAGGTAAAGAAAAATTAGACACCAGCAGAGTGGAATGCATTTTCTAGACAGCTAGGTCCCACAGAGGGGTATTTTGCCAATCTAGCCGGACATTAGGTCAAAAATTAATTTTGAGAAATGTACAAATTTAATTACGCAGACAGACAGACAACAAAATTCTGCATCGTATAGTGAATTTTCAAGGCTTTTGCTTGAGATTTGTCGTTTTGGGACACTGTTAAAGTCAGAAAAGTTGAGTAAATCGCATACGTTTTTATTGATTTTAAACGATTTTGAGAGGTTTGCAATATATTTTTTGATGGCTAAACGAATCAAGATTTTGTATTGATTTTTTTTCTGTAAAAGGGTTTATTAGTAGCTACTTATGTTAATTTTTAGATTTTTTTTAATTTCTAATGATAAAAAATTTCGTTCAAAATTAAAAAAAGGTTTTTTTTTTTGTAAAATTTTTTGTCAAAAAAAAAGTGAAAAGCTTTTTAAGAGTGATATCCATCGCGATCCTAAAAATGTTATATATCACTACAAAATTTACGATCTCTACTTTTATACTGTAAAAAAAACTTTGCGCATTTTTGCGCTATTTTTTTGCGATTTTTTGAAAATTTTACCTTTTTATGTTTTTTCTTATCTTGGATAGGTAAATACGAGTAAGAAACCCTTGTATATTCTTAAAATGTTTTGGTTTTTAATAACTGAAGGTAGATGTTTTTTATTTAAATCATTACATCTAACACTGTTATTACCTGTACAAAAAACATTTTAAATATCAAAAGAGATATAGACGTAGATGCCCTTTCTTTCGGACTATCTACTTTACACGCCAGAATTCGCTCATTTGAGAGCATATAAATTGACAGTGAAAAAATGGCAAATAAAATCTGATGCGGACAAAGCCATTGTTAACGCGAGGAACAAAAAATTTCCAAGGAAAATTTTGAAGTAAATGGGTGTACCGAAAGCTGGATTTGGAAACACCAACGATGGTAACACTAGCAGAAGATTTTTTCCAATCCTGAATTAGCTGCAGAAATAACTGGAATTGAATTTGATTTCATATACCGAATCAAGGTTATTATTGAAGTAATATAAAGTGGTCACTGTTAAAAATGAAAAATTAATTAACAGCTAAATTGACATTACTAATATCAATTTACATTTTTTTTATACCCTTAATATGGTAACCCTTAAAGTTACATTGAATAAATTGTCATTCCTTTTTTATATTTTAACAATACAACACGTGTTTTATTTGTAGCAGTTTTTCGTTTATTTTCCCATCAAGATTTCAACAGGTTATGGGCCCAGTGTTGGCATAATGGAGAAGATAATCGAAATAGAAAAATTAACTGTAGGGAAAATTACCACAAGTGGAAATTTGCCGTGGAACATGCCATGAAGTTGCAGGGCTACTGGAAGGCGGGTCTTGGTACTGAAGAGAAGGCAGAAATCAATGAAAAGGCAACATCAAGGTTGGTGTTGTATATTTCGTCGGATCTACATATATATCCACATACAGGAGGTTGCTACTGCAAAAGGAATCTGGGATAAATTAAAAACAACATATGATAATTCCGGGTTGACCAGACGGTGTGGTCTGTTAAGGAAATTAACAACGACACAATTAGTGAATTGTTATGGTATTAGTGAATATGTTAATACCATAATTGACACTGCCCATAAATTAAATCAAATTGGAATGAAGGTCAACGAAGAGTGGGTTGGGAGTCTTCTATTAAGCGGCTTGAAGGAACATTTTGCTCCAATGATTATGGCAATTGAAAACAGCGACATCAAAATTACAGGCGATTTCATTAAAACAAAATTATTGCAAGATTTTGATAATATAGTAGTTTATCTTCAAAAGAATCGGTTTTTTATGGTAAATATAAAAAGCCAGAAAAAAAGAGTAAAAAGGTAGTGTGTTACAATTGCAATAAAGATGGCCGTATTGCTAAATTTTGTAAGGCAAAGAAAAAAAAAAATGGCGGCAATAAGGAAAAAGCACTGGCGGCAAGTTTAGCTGCAAAATTTGATGGTAATGGTAACAATTGGTTAATCGACTCTGGCTGAACTGCTCACATGGTGAATAGAAAAGAAATTTTTGTTAATTTTAAACAGCATAAAAAAGAAAAAAGTGTTATTGTGGCTAATAACAACAGTCTAAAGGTAACTGGTATTGGCAACATTAGAATTCAACAAAAATTAAACAACAAATTTGAGTATATTACCATAGAAGACGTTTTGTATGTACCCGAAATTTGTGCAAATTTAATTTCAGTCAGTCAGCTAACAAAAAAAGGTTTTGAAATTAAATTTGAAGGCAGTAAATGCGTAATTAAAAGGGGAAACGTAATTTTTTCAGAAGCATTCTTAGATGATGGTATGTTCAAACTAAATGTTGCACCCCAACATCAAAATTATGCTGCAATTAGTAAGGAAGTTTGGCACAAACGGTTAGGTCCTGCTGGTAATAAAAATATTGAAAATCTACGGTCAAATGAATCTTCTGGTATTGATTTTGAAAATGACACTAGTCAAAGGTTTGCACGTCATGTCTACAAGGTAAACAATCGCGTAAATTATATAAATTGTCAACAACAAAAACAACTGAAATTTTGCAACTGATACATACAGACGTTTGTGGCCCGATGGAAAAAAAGTCGATGGGAGGTGCTGTTTACTACGTGTTGTTTCGCGATGATTTTTCTAGTAAGGTATTCGTTTACATATTAAAAAACAAATCTGAAGTTCCAATGGTATTCGAAAATTTTAAAAAATATGGTAGAAAATCAAAACGCTTCGTTCTGATAATGGTTTGGAATTTTGTAATACACAGCTCAAACAGATTTGTAGCGATAGCGGCATACTACACCAGACATCAGCACCGTATAGTCCACAACAGAATGGAAAAGCCGAACGCATGAATAGGTCTTTAGTTGAGAAAGCCCGATCAATGTTATATGATGCGAACCTTAAGAAGTTTTATTGGGCTGAGGCTACAAGCACTGCAGCATATTTAATAAATCTCACGCCGAAAAGTGGACTTATTGGAAAATCTCCAGAAGAAGTTTGGAGTGGTAAACAACAAAACTTAAATCATCTCCCTGTTTTTGGTTGCGTTGGTATGGTAATGGTACCTAAGGAGTTGTGTAAAAAGTGGGATTCAAAATCAGAAAGGTGTATTATGGTTGGATATTGTTAAAATTCTAAAGCCTATAGATTATACGATCCAGTAATGAGAAAATTACACGTAAGCCAAAATGTAGTATTCGTAGAAACTGATATGTATTTTGAAAGCGCAGATAATAGAAAAAATAATACTGTTTCACCTAAAGATAATCAGAATTTAGTGAGGATTTTGGGTTATGAAAATTCTGATGATATTTATGAAAGCTCAAGTGAAGCTGAATGTGATTTTGAATCAGCTGAAAATACCACTGATGACGAATAAAAACAAGTAGAAGAAGAAGAACATCAACAACAACAAGTAGAACAACAACAACAAAACCGCTTAAATACAGATGACTCGAAAGTTAAAAAATGTAGCAATTGCGGTGGAAACCACACTGCTAACTACAGAGGCTGTCCAGTTTTTTCCATGGTAAGGAAAACCACTCAAAAATCAAATACTCCTGCTAAGCACCCACAATATCAAACAAATGCTCATTATCCTCAGTTAGCCCAACCAACAACCCAACATGTTGCATACGCGGATATGTTGAATATATGAATCTGGGATAAATTAAAAACAACATATGATAATTCCGGGTTGACCAGACGGTGTGGTCTGTTAAGGAAATTAACAACGACACAATTAGTGAATTGTTATGGTATTAGTGAATATGTTAATACCATAATTGACACTGCCCATAAATTAAATCAAATTGGAATGAAGGTCAACGAAGAGTGGGTTGGGAGTCTTCTATTAAGCGGCTTGAAGGAACATTTTGCTCCAATGATTATGGCAATTGAAAACAGCGACATCAAAATTACAGGCGATTTCATTAAAACAAAATTATTGCAAGATTTTGATAATATAGTAGTTTATCTTCAAAAGAATCGGTTTTTTATGGTAAATATAAAAAGCCAGAAAAAAAGAGTAAAAAGGTAGTGTGTTACAATTGCAATAAAGATGGCCGTATTGCTAAATTTTGTAAGGCAAAGAAAAAAAAAAATGGCGGCAATAAGGAAAAAGCACTGGCGGCAAGTTTAGCTGCAAAATTTGATGGTAATGGTAACAATTGGTTAATCGACTCTGGCTGAACTGCTCACATGGTGAATAGAAAAGAAATTTTTGTTAATTTTAAACAGCATAAAAAAGAAAAAAGTGTTATTGTGGCTAATAACAACAGTCTAAAGGTAACTGGTATTGGCAACATTAGAATTCAACAAAAATTAAACAACAAATTTGAGTATATTACCATAGAAGACGTTTTGTATGTACCCGAAATTTGTGCAAATTTAATTTCAGTCAGTCAGCTAACAAAAAAAGGTTTTGAAATTAAATTTGAAGGCAGTAAATGCGTAATTAAAAGGGGAAACGTAATTTTTTCAGAAGCATTCTTAGATGATGGTATGTTCAAACTAAATGTTGCACCCCAACATCAAAATTATGCTGCAATTAGTAAGGAAGTTTGGCACAAACGGTTAGGTCCTGCTGGTAATAAAAATATTGAAAATCTACGGTCAAATGAATCTTCTGGTATTGATTTTGAAAATGACACTAGTCAAAGGTTTGCACGTCATGTCTACAAGGTAAACAATCGCGTAAATTATATAAATTGTCAACAACAAAAACAACTGAAATTTTGCAACTGATACATACAGACGTTTGTGGCCCGATGGAAAAAAAGTCGATGGGAGGTGCTGTTTACTACGTGTTGTTTCGCGATGATTTTTCTAGTAAGGTATTCGTTTACATATTAAAAAACAAATCTGAAGTTCCAATGGTATTCGAAAATTTTAAAAAATATGGTAGAAAATCAAAACGCTTCGTTCTGATAATGGTTTGGAATTTTGTAATACACAGCTCAAACAGATTTGTAGCGATAGCGGCATACTACACCAGACATCAGCACCGTATAGTCCACAACAGAATGGAAAAGCCGAACGCATGAATAGGTCTTTAGTTGAGAAAGCCCGATCAATGTTATATGATGCGAACCTTAAGAAGTTTTATTGGGCTGAGGCTACAAGCACTGCAGCATATTTAATAAATCTCACGCCGAAAAGTGGACTTATTGGAAAATCTCCAGAAGAAGTTTGGAGTGGTAAACAACAAAACTTAAATCATCTCCCTGTTTTTGGTTGCGTTGGTATGGTAATGGTACCTAAGGAGTTGTGTAAAAAGTGGGATTCAAAATCAGAAAGGTGTATTATGGTTGGATATTGTTAAAATTCTAAAGCCTATAGATTATACGATCCAGTAATGAGAAAATTACACGTAAGCCAAAATGTAGTATTCGTAGAAACTGATATGTATTTTGAAAGCGCAGATAATAGAAAAAATAATACTGTTTCACCTAAAGATAATCAGAATTTAGTGAGGATTTTGGGTTATGAAAATTCTGATGATATTTATGAAAGCTCAAGTGAAGCTGAATGTGATTTTGAATCAGCTGAAAATACCACTGATGACGAATAAAAACAAGTAGAAGAAGAAGAACATCAACAACAACAAGTAGAACAACAACAACAAAACCGCTTAAATACAGATGACTCGAAAGTTAAAAAATGTAGCAATTGCGGTGGAAACCACACTGCTAACTACAGAGGCTGTCCAGTTTTTTCCATGGTAAGGAAAACCACTCAAAAATCAAATACTCCTGCTAAGCACCCACAATATCAAACAAATGCTCATTATCCTCAGTTAGCCCAACCAACAACCCAACATGTTGCATACGCGGATATGTTAAAAACTAATCATGTTTCAGTACATAAAGCGACACCGAAAAATAATTCTACACCACATTTGCACCCAGAACCTAAAGAACAACCATCATCTGGTAACTACAATCGTCTCGAAGCAAGCATCGAGACATTAGTGCATTCGTTAAACAGTTTTATGAGCAGCATGATGCAAGAAATGGTACGCATGCAATCTATGATGTTGCAGGCGGTACTAAACAAACCATGAACTATTTAAAAATATGTTTCTGGAACGCAAACGGCTTACGCCAACATAAAAATGAACTCGAGTACTTCTTGAAGAACCAACGAATTGATGTCATGCTGATTTCCGAGACACACTTAACAACAAATAGCCTTTTTAAAATCAATGGCTATATTTTATATGACACTAAGGACCCCCGTGGAAGAGCATGTGGAGGCTCGGCAATACTTATTAAGGCCCGAATCAAACATTATTTACTGCGTGATTTTTGTGAGAATTACCTTCAAGCAACAAATATCTGTCTTGAAGAATTTCATCAAAGCTTAGTTATTTCTTAGATTTATTCACCTCCTAGATTTCAAATTTCTGAAAGTCAGTATAGCGACTTCTACAAATCACTAGGTCCCTGTTTCATAGCATCAGGCGACTACAACGCTAAACATACGTTTTGGGGATCACGCCTAATAACTCCAAAAGGTCTTATTTTGTTTGACACAATTTCAAAAATGCGTCTGAATGTTATATCGAGTGGACAACCCACCTATTTGCCTACTGATCGACAAAAAATACCTGATGTTATTGATTTTGGCGTGTTTAAGGGTATTACGAGAGAAATGATTAAAGCTTCGTTTGAATTATCCTCAGATTATTCACCCACTATCGTTTATATATGGGACAAACAAAACATCATATCACCAACGACTAGCACAAGCATTAATTGGTCGAAATATAGAAAGTATCTCAGTACTCATTGTTCGGAAAACATCCCGCTAAGAACACCTAAAGAAGGAGAGCGGAGTCTTATTGATATTGACCAAAACCTCAAATCAGCTGCCCAACAATAACCCGACAATTAGCTAGATACAATCTAATTTTATTCTGCAGATATCGAACGACTCTTGGCTGAAAAAAGAAAAATTCGTAGAGAATGGCAATTACAGAGATCTCCTCAACTCAAAAGCAGACTTAAGGAATGCACGAACCGGCTAAGAGACATGCTGGATTCTAGAAGAGTAGCATCCCTGAAAAGCTATTTGGGAGACCTAGACGCAACTCCTCAATCAGATTATTCATTATGGCGTGCTTGTAGAACTCTTAAAAGGCCAGTCTTACGTAAGCCTCCCCTGCGAACTACATGTGGAGGCTGGGCAAGGAGTGATTCCGAAAAGGGTAATTTATTTGTTGGACATTTGAAAAGGGTTTTTACCCCGAATATATCGACTGATATAGTTGAGTTGCCAATTGTCGAGGCTAGTGCTGCAATACCGATAAGATTTGAATTTGGTGATATTAAAAAGGCAATAACACCAAAAAAGCCCCTGGCGTTGATAAACCCAGTAACAAGATGTTATTTGAATTGCCCCGTATAGCTCGCAGAATCGTTCATTTTATTTTTAATGCCATTTTACGTCTTGAGTACTTCCCCACAGAGTGGAAGGTATCCTTGGTTACCATGATTCCTAAACCAGGAAAAGACCACATAAAAATTGAATCATACAGACCTATAAGCCTTTTGTCAAATATGTCAAAGCTGTTTGAGTGGATGTTAATAACTAAGCTTAACCCTATTCTAAGCGACAAAGGATGTATTCCAAACCATCAATTCGGCTTCAGGAAAAAACATAGTACGATCGAACAAACTCACAGGTTAGTCAATGTTGTTAACAAGACATTTGAAGACAGAAAATACTGCTCTGCTCTTTTTATCGACGTTTCTCAAGCATTCGATAAGGTATGGCATGAAGGCCTAATATATAAGCTAAAACTGAATTTTCCTTTAAACCTATATAAGCTGCTAGATAGTTATTTAACCGAACGAAAATTTATTGTGAAAGAAGGAGATTTTTTGAGCTCACCCCAGCCAATCGAATCCGGAGTTCCCCAAGGTAGTATATTGGGGCCCTTTTTATACTTATTGTATACTTCAGACATGCCAACTAGTAACCCAGTTCACACATCGACATTTGCTGACGACACAGCTTTTTTGAGACCACATATCCAATTTACAAAAATGGTCGAAGAAATGGAGAATAAAAGTGAATGAACAAAAATGTACTCACATAACTTTCACACTGCGTAGAGAATCTTGCCCCCCTATTCGGATAAATAACCAAACGATACCCCAGCTTTCAGACGTCAAATATCTCGGCATACATCTTGACCGGCGCCTTACATGGAAACGGCACATAGAAACAAAGTTAACACAAATGAAGTTAAAAGCAGTCCAACTAAAGTGGCTTATTGGCAGAAATTCTACTCTAGCTTTAGATTGCAAACTTTTATTATACAAGTCAATTCTAAAACCAATATGGTGTTATGGCATTCAATTATGGGGCACTGCCTCAGCTACCAACGTAGAAAAAATTCAAAGGCGCCAAAACATGATTCTTCGTATAATTACATCTGCTCCTTGGTATATAAAAAACTCAAACATCCATAAAGATCTAAACGTGCCAACAGTTAAAGCGGAAATAGCGAAACTTGCCATAAGTTATTTAAAGAAGCTTGAAACTCATCCTAATCCACTGGCCCGTAACATACTTAATGAACCTGGTTACATTCGACTAAGGAGGGACACTGCTTCTCTCATCCGTACATCAGAGGGATAACCCGCAAATTACAGTAACCGTGAAACATAAATTTTTTTGTCCAGCACTGGTTGGACTTAACATGTATATTTTTATTTTTAGACTTAAGATATGAGTAATTATTGATAGTTCAATTATATTGAAGATACAATAAAAAAAAATTGCGAAAAAAAATACAGATGAACAAACTAATCGTCGATCATCAAGAATAAAAAGACCTACAAAAATGGATGATTATGTTTCATATTTAGCCAATTGTAGTTCAAGTGAACCAATGAGTTATTCAGAGGCTGTCGATGGGGACGAAAAACGATTTTGGTTAAAAGCTATTCAAAGTGAATACAATTCGCTTTTAGAAAACAACACATGGTGTGTTGTGAAAAATAACAACGACGTAAAAAAGTTAACTACGAAATGGGTTTTTAAAAAGAAAAATGAAAAAGGCGATATTAGGTACAAAGCAAGATTAGTTGCAAGAGGGCGTTCGCAGCGTAGTGGCATAGATTATACCGAAACATATTCTCCAGTGATGAGATATGATACTTTACGTTTTTTGTTATCGATCGTTTTGGAATTGGATTTAAAAATAAACCATTTGGACGTTTGTACAGCATTTCTTCAAGGAAATCTAAGAGATGAAATTTATATTGAAGTTCCTGAAGGCATATCCGTTCCGAATGGTCATATGTTAAAGTTAAATATACCATTGTATGGTTTAAAACAGGCCTCCAGAATGTGGAATGAAAAGTTAAGCGGAAAATTAAAAAATCTTGGTATGAGACAACTAAAAACGGATCAATGCGCTTACGTTATGAATGAAGATACCGATAATTTGATCATCATCACTGTATACGTGGACGATATGATCGTGTTGTGGAAAAATGAAAAAACTAAAAATTCTCTGGTTAATAGCATAAAAGATGAATTTAAGATGAAAGATCTTGGTCCAGCTAAATCATTTCTGGGAATGAGAATAAATTATGAAACAGGTAAAAAATTATCAATTGATCAGTCGGCATACATTGAAAAAATGTTAGAGCGTTTTGATATGGTATCCTGCAATCCAGTTTAGAAGAAGAGCTGTGCCGTAGTATGTTGGAACCAACAAAATTGTTTTGCGACAATCAAAGTGCCATTCAACTAGCATTAAATGAGTCATATCACTCTAAAACAAAACACATCGATGTAAGACATCATTTTATTAGAGACAACATTCTCTCAAACAACGTAACCTTGAAGTCTATAAGTTCCAATGAGATGGTAGCAGATATTCTGACTAAACCCCTAGCAAATACTAAATTAAATGGCTTAGATACTGCAAAACTTTAATTTTCTCTATATTAGTGGCATCCTATAACACCTACAATGCACAAGATTTAAATACATGGTGTAACTGTTAAGAATGAGGCATTGTTGCCTATTGGGCTATTATCAGAAGAAGCGGCTGAGGCACGAAACAAACATTTCCGGCGTTACAGGCAGAATTTTGCTAGAGAGTTTTCAAGGGTTCAGTGTAACATAGATATTATTCATAGGCTTTTGCTAAGTTCTGACCCACTCTTTACTAGACCCACTTAAAAAAAGGTCATTACCTTTTACGAAAGAAGCAAATCTATCATGCTTCCACCTGTACTTAATGCTGAAAAGTATTCAGATTCGGAAGAGGTCTTTGAAGAATCAGACGAAGAAGAACCCTGGCACTCATCATCATCTTAGTGCAAAGGAGAAGTTGTTTTAAATAAATTAATTGTTATAATTTTAAATAAAATTTATCGTTACAATCATAAATAAGTTATTACTATGAATAAATTAATTATTTTCCGATAAATAATATGCTATTAAGTACAAATTACAAAAATATTTTTTTAATAATATTCTTGGGAGGCGGGGATTGGTTAGGCATTGGAAAGCTTAAAAATGAATATTTTTAGGAAATTGGCAAAAAATAAAAAAAATAAAAATTTTTTTTTTTCACAGGGACGTTTTGGGAGTGAGATTGGAGTAGTACCTCCCCTGCCCATAAAAACAAATTTTTATTTTTTTATTTTTATTATTTTTTCAAATAATTTTTTATTTCAGCGCCCAAAAAAGGGGCGGGGCTAAAAATGGCATTTAAGAATCTCTTGAGTCCAACTTCAAGTTTTTGAACATTCCTTGACCTTAAAAGTTGTAATTGCTAAACAAAATGACGGGAAAATAAAAAAAAAACTTGCATTTTTCAAAGGTAGGATTAGTTCTTCCAAGGGCAACTTTTTTCTCCTTAAACCGATTTTTCCTATTTTATAGCTTTGACAGCCTACAGATTTTTCTGCAAAGTTTCATTAACCTAGGGGCACTCAGTACATTTTTAGAGCCAATATAAGCTAAAAAATTTAATGTCCGGCTAGATTGTCACCCCTATGTGCGTCAGCACATAGCACTCTTCGTATCTATCTATTGCGATTGTTATTAATTTTCTGTTTAAACAGATTTATCAGAGAAATAAGATATGAGAAATTTTAGTTTAAAAAATTATATTTGGAATTTTTAAATAACTATTTATTTTTCAATAACGCATAATTCCTTTTTTTTTAAATTTATTTAATAAATATTTTATGAACAAATCATAAAATATTTATTTTCAAAAAATGTAGTATGGTAAAACATATCCATATAGCATATAGCTATTTCACTGGTGCTTACCCAAATCGTCAGTGGACTTTTTTAAATTTTCTGAATAAAAACCCAGATTCTTATGCCCAAAATTTAATAAACCAATTGAGAAGTGTAGAAAGCAAGAAAAATCCAAATTTATAAACATAGTCACCCCTATCGCGAATAATTGTTCCCACGAAAAAACTCCCAAAATTGTCTATCGTGAATGATTCCAATAACAATTTACTAGTATTTTACGATAGAAATCATTCACGATAGAATTTTTGGGAGTTTTTTCATGGGAATAAATATTCGCGATAGGGGTGAGTAAAATAAACATAGTAACCATTTTAAATTAAAAACTTTATTTTTTTTTCTTTCTATTTTCTACATGAAGGGTTTCCATTGGATACCATTCATAATGTATCAAAAAGAGGTTCTGAAAAACAAAAATAAAAAATTGAAAAAATTAAAAAATAATACGAAAATCAATTTTCTTGATTTGTTCATAAAATATTTATTTAATAAATTAAAAAAAAGAAATAATGCGTTATTGAAAAATAAATAGAAATTTCAATTCAAGATACGAAGAGTGCTGATGACGGACGTAGCTTGTAGAGAGATACGAAGAATGCTGATGACGTACGTAGCTGTCTAATTTTTCTTTATCTCTTTATAATTAAAAACATAAGCCTCAATAATTGATTTATTCATTTGTTATATCTTACTATTTGTGTCACCTAAACTGTTTTTAACCGACTTCAAAAAAAGAAGGAGGTTATCAATTCGCCTGAATGTTGCTTTTTTATGTTTGTGCCCGCAGAACTCATTCATTTCTGGACCTTTTTTAAAAATTGGTCCCATTTTAAAAGAAGTTCAGAATTTTGAAAATTAAAGGGTGTCCCCATACAACATACGTGTTTTTTACGTGTATTATGAACCGTAAAGGGCACCCTTTTAAAATTTAAAAAACTGCATATCACTATAGCTGCCAATAACAAAAATTAATAAAAAAATAAATTTAAAAATTAAAGGGTGTCCCAATATGTGACGTCAATTGAAATATATGAACCATTTGAGCTATTGTAGACAATCACTTAAAAATTGGACGGAATGTCCAATATTTATGATCAGAAATTAAATATTTATAATTAGAAGTTAAAGGGTGTCCCAATAGTTGATGTAATTTGATGTATATTGCAAAACTTTTGAACCGTAACAAAGAGACGGTTGAAATTTACAAAGAACCTGTATATCTAAGTCCGTTATAACATCGAGTATATAATTTAAATTTGGAAACTAAAGGGTGTCCCCATAATTGATATAATTTTACCTATCTAGCCCTATATTTTGAACCGTTATAGACAAACACTTGAAAATTAGACAGAATCTCCACTACTATGTCCCGTATAATAAAATTTATAAATATATGAATTCTATTTTTTAATAACTTTTATTCATCCCTATTCTGCGTTTCGATTCAGATCGAAATTTTCTCCGTTTGGCAATTTTGGTATTATGTGTTCAGTTTCTTTTCATTTCCATTTGTTTCTTCGATTGTGTGTATTCTATATTACGATCGTAGCTACGTTTTTCTAAGTTGTGTATGTGCTAACGGAAATTTTTAATTATTGTTGGAGTTCTTTAAAAAAAGAGTAAAACTAAAAAAATGTAAGTATGTATAAAATACAATAATTTTATTTTGTAACCATTTTTTGTTTATTTTAAACCTTTAATCGAAAACAACAACACCTCAGCAGTACGAAAAGCTGCTAAGCTTAATGGAAATTAACAACGATATTGCTTGTGGTTACTACAAGGGTCCTAAGGAGGAAGTCAAGGCATTCTGGGAAGAAGTTGCAACTGCACTTAACGCAATAGGACCACCAACATGCAATGAAACTCTTTGGAAGTATGGCATTTTAATAATCTCTTGTATATAAATTAAACTATATTATTTTTAAGGTTTGGATTGACTGGAAAAGCTATATCAAACGGAAGCTGTCAACAAACAAGAAAGAAATGATGAGTACCGGAGGAGGGTCATGCCGCCTACAGCGTATTAGCCCACTTAATGAAAAAGGGATTCAATTGACGGGTTTGGAAACAAATACTAGTAAGATTAGCGGTACAGTGGATTTTGGAGTGAGCAGCGAGATTTTAGAAGAAGCACATACTTCCGAAATGGATATTTCCAATCGTTCAGAGGAACTTGCTAATGTGCCTTAAACTTCCACTAGAGGTAAGCAGCCCAATACAAAGGACAGTACTTTTTCTTTGCTAAAAGAGCAAATAACGTCCCAAATTGAATTTCATAATGTCGAGAAGTTCAATGGTAAAATTTTAGAAAAGTGCGAGGAGATGTCTACGCATTTACGTCGGATGAATCGATCATTGGAAAAAATTGCTGATACTGCTGCGAAGCAGTTAGAGGAAGAGCGCCGGCACAATAAAATTAAAGAGGAGTTGTTAGCTAAAAAAGTACAAATCAAGCTACAAATGTTAAAATTGGAGCATCCGTCACTTAATTTGGATTCACTGTAGTGAGTCAGTCACAAGGTTTGAAGTGCTGTGAATTTACATTATAAATGAAAATAATATAAGTTTTTTTATTTTTTATTATTTACACAAAACTTTATTTTATGTAATTTTTATATCAAATATTAGGATTAATATATGTATATATATAAGAATAAACACAACACATGAATAAATTATTAAAAAAGTATTTGTTTTTATTGAAACGATATTTTCTGAAAACTAAAAAGAGGCAAGTATTTTATTGCGAATACTACGTGCTATACTAGCGTTATCTGATTCACTAATTTCATCTTCACCCTCCTCATGAGAAAGCTAGCCTTGGCATAAAAATCTTGTTTTGCCTGTGCCTTTTCCTCCTCAGTCTGGTCAAATTTTATCCATTGCGAGCACAGTTTCGCCTGCATTATGTCAAGGAAAAACGACAATGATTTTGACACCGTGGACTGAACCATCCCAACGTTGTAATCTGCACCCACTCCGTGTTGGTAGCTTCCTTTAGCAAAAAACCTCAAAGCAGCTACAACTCGGTTCAATGGTGACGAAGATGTTAATGTCGTTGAGTACGCTTCTGCAGCAAAAGTATCTAACACATATTTAAATGCGTCTTTATTCAGGCGAAAGTTTTTTTGAAATCTGTAAAGCTAAAGTAATAATTTCACATATAAGTATGTATATAAACAAAAGACTCACAATTTATCAGTCATCTCGAATGGATTACAATTGTCTCTCATCCTCTGCCTTTCAATTCTTAACTCTGCATTCTGGAGTGCGTTGTTTTCCTCTTCCAACAATAGCGCCGCTGCTATTGATTCCATTTTGTTAAGAAAAATAAATTTTTTGGCCCGCAACGATGTAAAAGAATTAAAGTATCAACTCCGGCGCTGCTGGATTCTTCAAACTGATATTCTGACCACAAATTCCACTTACTCACATATGTATGTTCTGACACTTTTTTTCTTTTCTTATTTAATTGTTGTTCTTAACTTTATTTAATTATTGTTTTCACAAACTTTAGTTTTTATTTGTTTATGAATTTTATTTATTGCTTTTTTTCACTAATTTTAAAGTTTTATTACAAAATTGTTTATTTTTACTGTTTCTATCTCACACGTTTCACAACAAACAACTTATTTTAAACATACTCTGTTCTTCTTCTTTTCCTTTTCGATTAGGTTTTTTGTCAGAATACCTTTTTTCGATCCGAGCGTAACTGAATGCGGGAACGTAATAGAAACGCAGAATAAGGGTGATTATTTTTATTTCCTGAAGATGCTACCCAATGGTGTAGCGAAATATTGAGAATAAAAATTAAAAAAAACATTTTTATAAAAAAGATCTTGTGTTTATTAAAAAATAGAATTCAAATATAATAAAAATGGTCAAAAATTACATTAATTATTTAAAATTTATAAATACTTAAAATTATAAAGGGTGTATCAATAGTTAATGTAAATTGATGCAAATGGCCAAACTTTTGAGTCGTTTTAGACAGACATTTGAAATTTACAAAGAATCTGTCCTTTAAAATAAGTGTTTAATTTAAAATTGTACAGTAAAGGGTGTCGCCTAGGTGATATTGTTTAATCTTTTTTTTTAGCCATATCTTTGGAACCGTTACTTTTTATTACTGTGTCAGTAATAATAAGTGTAAAAAAAAATAAATTTGTCGTATATGGCTTTATATACTGAACCGTAATAGATAGACATTTGAATGTACAGAACGTATTGTTACGAAACAATTTATTCATTATAGGCTCTGAACCACAATACTCTCGAACAACAACAACATTAATGGTTTGTTTTCTTACAATGATGAAAGAAAGAAACAAACAATAAAGAGTAACCCCTTAAACAAATACACACACACATTAAATAAACACTCATCAGTTAAATACACAGCGACATACATAAATACAAGCATAAACAAATAAACAGCCACACATACAGGTATAAAGAAATAAACAACCACACAAACAGAAAACAAGAGCAATAACAATCGAACCTGCCAGATATGTCTGGAATAGAACATTCTGGTGCTTTTAAAGCACCTATATAAGTGAATCGTGCTGGCGAGTAATATGGCAGTATTAATTTAAAAGTCAAAGAGTTCAGTTGTTGAATTTTAAGAGTGTTTAACAGTTTGCTGTATTTTTGAACAGTGGTATTAATAAATAAAGCGACTTACAGTAAAAGTAATAACAGTCTGTATTTATTTTGCAATTAAAAGAACCCAACGTAAAGTAAAAACGTAACAATTGGTGACAGAAGTGAAATTGTAAAATAAAATAACTTAAAAAAAAAAAATAAAAATTAAATTTGAAGATCTTAAAGTAGAGCAGCTAAAAAAGGAGTTGAGTAAGCTGGATTTGCCAACAGCAGGTAACAAAACAGAACTGCAGAAGAGGCTCATAGATGAATTCAAGCGTTGTGGCATGGACATTGGCGCATATGAGTTTGATGAAAAAGAGATGACAGAGGTATGTAGCCGTGAAACAACAACAGCAAGTAGCATGGACCTCAATACGATGTTTGCCGCTATGATGGAGAAAATGGGAGAAAACTCTAGAATGCTTCTAGAAAATGTAAACGGAAAGCTAGTCGAAGTTTAGGAAGCTTCTAGAGCAAACAGTGAAAAACTGTTAGCTGAAGTAAGAGATGAAGTTCAGGAAGCTTCAAGAGCAAACAGCGAAAAACTGTTAGCTGAAGTAAGAGATGAAGTTCAGGAAGCTTCTAGAGCAAACAGCGAAAAACTGTTAGCTGAAGTAAGAGGTGAAGTACAAGAAGCTTCTAGGGCTAACAGTGAGAAACTAGAAAAAGTTAACGAGAAGCTACAGGAAATTTCTGAGACCTTCAATAAGCGAGTAGATGACGTAGAAATCAAGGTCAGCAGGTTCGATGAAAAACTATCCGGCCTGGAAAGAAAAGTGAATCTTTTAGAAACTAGTGGCGTCGAAGTACAGGTAAAGGATGTCGATGTAAAGCTGCAGGAGCTTGAAAACAAAATTATGAGCCTGGAAATAAGAGAAGGTCCAGCACGAGTAGTGACTGAAAACACAAATAGGATAAAAGCTCCCAGTTTCAATTCAATTTGTTTTATTTATGATAATATGTACAGGAATTTATAAATGTGTTTTAAATAATATAGAGAGTTTAGATATGCATCATCTTTTCTACTCAAATATAATAATTTTTTGATTAAATTAATTAGAAATAATTAACATTTAAGATCTAGAGAAAAATTGTATAAAAAACTTGTATAAAAAGGAGCTGTATAGAATGGAGCTACGTGGCAGTGTGCAAAGAGCAAATGAGACGCTTCAGGATTTCGCCATGGAGATAGAGCGCTTGGTGCAGCTAATATACCCTGGGAAAACCATCCACTTCTAGAACAGTTCAAGGTGGAGGCATTTGTTAATGGTATTCGCATTAAGCACGCAGTTTGCGCTAAGCAAAACACATCCTTTGCTGAAACCATTGCTTACGCTCTGGCTCAAGAAACAGCAAAAGTCATTTCGAGGCCGCAGTCATACAAAGTGCGAAAAGTTGAAGTTGCTGCTGAAGATGAAAAAACAACAATGGACGACATAAAGCAAGTACTTGAGTCGGTAAAGAAAGTCTTAGATGAAAGACAAGGTAAGACAAACGCTAAGTGCTTTAATTACGGCAAAGTCGGCCATTTTCAACGAAACTGTAAGGCAGCAAGAAAACGAGCCAGATCTGTTTCGCCGCCAAGAAACAATAAACGTGCGACTCATGGAACATCTCGAGAGTTGTTAAACTACGGGGCATGAGCTAGCTCCCACAACCGAGGGCCCCACAATCTCCATATCTGTGATGCAGCAGCAAAACAGCAATCTTACTGCAAGCGGGTATATCAACGGAGGAAAGCGTATTCTGACAATAGACACAGGAGCGTCGCAGTCTATAATAAGGCGCGATTTAGTAAAGGGAAAAGTGGAACAATTGAATAATGTAAGCCTGCGCACCGCTACCGGAGAATTTGCTACTGTCTATGGTAAGGCCAAAGTCAGATTAACTATAACCAACATGAGTGTGGACCATGTGTTCATTGTTGCCGATATCGTGGACGAAGTTATTATTGGCGCAGATTTTATGATCATGCATGGAGTCGATCTGCGCATGGGGCAACAAATAATGATCTGGCGAAACGTCGAAATACCCCTTGATATTGGATATGTGAGTAAATCTGCATTAAGGAAGTTGGTTGCTGTAGCATCCCAGAAATTACCACCTCAGGCAAAAACTGTGATATGGGCTCGTATGGAGGAAGATTGTGAGGACGACCGGTTGTGGGTGGTAGAACCATCAGGAATTAAGAGTGAGACAATAACAGCAAAAGCCCTCGTGAAACCTGTAAGAATGGAAAAATTCCTGTGAGAGTGTTAAATCTATCCAACAGTGAAAAAGTAATTGGTAAAAACTCTCAGATAGCTCAATGTATACCAGCAGAGGCCATAATTAATTGCGAGAGAGACTCGGAGCCTGAAAAACTGTCAACTAAAGAGCGCGAAATACTAGCAGAACACATGGGGAAATGGGTAGCAGAGCTGGAGCCACCTGACAGAAACAAAGCTAAGCAGCTGCTACGAAAGTACGCCTCTGTCTTCGCCCTAAAAGATAAAAGCCGAGGTAGAACGGCAATAGTGAAGCATGAAATAAATACTGGCGAAGCGAGGCCCATAAAACAAGCCCCCTGGAGCATTCCTCTAGCCAAGCGGAGCGAAGTAAAGCAGCTAGTCAACGAAATGGAGCGCGACGGAGTCATCGAACTATCTTCGAGTCCCTGGAGCTCGCCGGTAGTTTTAGTAAAGAAGAAAGATGGCAGCACTAGATTCTGCGTTGACTACAGAAAGCTCAACGATGTTACCAAAAAGGACAGTTATCCGCTACCAAGAATCGATGACACCTTGGACACGCTAGCAGGTACTAAGTGGTTTTCTACGCTAGATCTACAGAGCGGTTACTGGCAAGTCGAGATAGCTGACAAGGATAAAGAAAAAACTGAAGCAGCCGAGGAAGCATTCCAGAAGCTCAAGGAATTGTTGTGTGTGGCACCTATACTGGCATATCCAGTAGTTGGGCAAAAATTCTTGCTAGACACTGATGCGAGCGGATATGGAATAGGAGGCGTGCTGTCGCAAGTGGTAGATGGGACTGAAAAGGTTATAGGTTACTACAGCAGAGTACTTTCGAAGCCTGAAAGAAACTATTGCGCAGCATTGGAGTGCATTAAACACTACCACAAGTATTTGTATGGCCAACATTTTACGCTGAGGACAGATCATGCCGCACTCAGGTGGTTGCTGCAATTCAAGAGCCCTGAAGGACAGCTTGCACGCTGGATTGAGCGACTTCAGAGCTAAGACTTCAGTATTGAGCACAGAAAAGGAGGCAACCATAACAACGCAGACGCCCTTTCTAGGCGGCCATGTGATCTGGGGTGTAAGTGTTTACTCCAGTCGTTGTCCAAATGTTCGCCGCTGTAAACAATGTATTTTCTATGCAAAATTAACCCAGCTAATTACGCCGGCGAGTGTGCGCAGACGGCGGTAAAAACGGCTGACATGGGACACGAGTCTTTTATTTATTCCATTCGTGTTTTTTCTCTACTACTAAAAGTATCAAAGGGCCGGCATTTATTTTCAATTAAATTAATTAAAATTAAAAGTTTAAAAATTAAGTAGAACTAAAGAAAAACAAAAGAAGAACTAAGTTAAAACAAAAACAAAAGACAATAAAAAGACAGAAGAAAATATAAACAAACCAAAAGGTGGTGGTTTTTTATTTGTATGAGTGCGTGTGTGTGAGCCACGCAAATTTCTTTTAAGAGCTCGATTGGAAAAATAAATAGGAACCAGCGCTCTACATCGCTAGCGGAGGTAACATTTGGTCCTTCTCCCGGCAATTGGAAAAAAAAGGTGCGTACGCTGAATTTTTTAAATTTTATGTTGCTTAGTGTCTCGCTGCAATTTGTGGCTCGGCAGAAGTGAGGTTATAATACCTACAAAAATTTTGCGCGTGGTTTGCTAAAACAAGGCGCCATTTTCTGCTGCAGCCCGTTACACATATATTTTGTTGTTCTTTTTTTTAACGTCGAGAAATTTCTGTCGTCCATCTTTTCGGTACGAGTTTTTTCTGTGACTCTTAGATTCGATTTGTGGCGCGAAAATATTTTTGTACTTGAACCCTTTTGTAATCTCTGCCTTTTTGGATTTTTTTTGCCGTTTATTTTTTTTTAAATAATACAAAATGTCAATTTTTGAAAAATATATGCGTGCGGCAGAAGAACTTATTAGTTATGAGGCTATGCTTAGTGAAGAAGACATGTCCAAATACTCAAATGACGCTTTTGAGTTCGAAAAAAGTGAGATAAGTAGAGCATGGGTAAAGTACAAAAAGCTTTATGATGAGTGTTCAACAGATACGGTAGAGAAGAAAAAGGAATTAGTAGTAGTTCAAGGAAAACACCCACAAGTAAGAAAATCGTACATAAGGTGTATAAACATTCTTTCAAAAGCTATACAGGATTTGGGTGAAGAAGTTAAAGAAAATGTAGAAGCAGTAGTTCCCAACCTTTGTGGTTCCATATCCGTGCCTCCTTGCGACACAGCCGTTTTTCAAGGGGATTACGTTTCGTGGCCCACATTTAGGGACATGTTTTCGGCAATTTATATAAACAATAGTAGACTTAGCCCAGTTGAAAAATTATTTTATTTGTTCAGAAAAACAGATGGTGAGGCTCGAGAAATAAATAGAAACATTGCTTTAACAGGTGAAAATTTTGAAATAGCGTGGAATAACTTAAAAAGCCAATATGAAAATAAACGTGTTCTAATAAATAGTCAACTCAAGGCTCTTTTCAATTTAGCTCCATGCACACAAGAGTCTGCTCCAGAGATAAAAAGGCTCCAAAGGGAGATAAATAATTGCATGGCAGTATTGAAGTTATATAATGTTGACATTAGTTCTTGGGACCCGATTTTCGTATTTCAATGCTCATCACATCTCCCGGAAAACACATTAAACCTTTGGGAGCAATCTGTAAAAAATAAAACAGAGGTTCCCAAATGGGATGAGCTCAACGCCTTTTTAACTGATAGATTTCATGCCCTTGAAAGTGTTTCTGACATTATAGCAGCGAACTGTTCATATGGTAGTGGTTCCCAAGCTGTTTCAAATAACAATAATAATCACACAGCTAAAGTTAAGCAATTTAAAGCCCATCACACCAAAGTTGACTCTATGCAATGTAAACTCTGCAGAGAAAACCACAGAATAAGTACATGTAGCAAATTTCTAAATATGGACTATAAAAATCGAGTATCAGTTCTAAAAAAATTTCGATTTTGTTTTAACTGCCTTAAAATTGGCCATTTGTACAATGAGTGTAGTAGTCCAAATGGTTGCTCGAAATGTAAGAGAAAACATCACACGTTAATCCATAAAGATTTTATAAAAGGAAATCATACTCAACTGAATCAAAGTGAAACTCAAAATAAATCAAACCAAATACAGTCCAATAGTATGGCAGGTCCGTCTGGAATGGTTCAATCGCACCACACTTCTGTTGCAAAAAAAGTTATGTTAGCTACTGCGTGGTTAAATATTACAAATTCTGGTACTACTTTTAAGGTCAGAGCTCTGATAGATCCATGTTCTGATGAGAGTTTTATTTCGGAGAAAATACAAAGAATGCTAAAGTTGCCCACTGTTCCGGTTTCAGCCGAGGTTACAGGTTTAGGCGGAGAGGTTATAAGTAGAACTTCGAAAATGGCGTCTTTTAAAATTGTATCTCACCTCGATCAGAATGTGTGGCTCAATGTTGAAGCTTTGGTGGTACCACGGGTAACGGGTAAAGTACCTACTCATTCTTTGAGGCCTTCAAGTAATTTTAAATTGCCATGTTTGAACTACGCTGATCCAAAATTTTATGAAAGTGGGGAGGTAGATTTGCTATTAGGAGGAGATCTTTATCCACTGATTCTTCGTGGTGGAGTACAGCACGGTATTCTTGAATCCCTAGTTGCTCAGGAAACAATCTTTGGCTGGATTGTAACTGGCCCAACCAGTAGTGTGGCTTCACGAAGAGTAAGAATGTCTCATATGACGAAAGTCTCGATTGATGACCAATTGACAAAATTTTGGGAGTTAGAAGAAGTTTCTCGAAGACAAATTTTATCAGAAGAGGATAAAAAATGTGAGGAGATCTATCGTTCTACGACCAAAAGAAGTCCAGAAGGGAGATATGTTGTAAGTCTGCCCTTTAAAGATAGTTGTTCGGCACTTGGTCCAAATAGGCATATTGCGGTGAGCCAGTTTTTAAGAAACGAAAAGTCATTAATGCGCAATACTGATCGGAAGGCTCAGTATGATGAGGTCCTAAAAGAATATTTAACTTTAGGGCATATGGAAAAGGTTGAAAATACAGAAGTTGGTCCAAGTTATTATTTACCTCATCATGGCGTATTTAAGCCAGAAAGTACAACGACAAAGCTGAGAGTGGTCTTTAATGCCTCTAGTAAGTCTCCTAGTGGTAAAAGTTTGAACGATTTGTTGTACACTGGCCCTATTTTGCAAGCTGATATAGTCAATCTGATATTAAGATGGCGATTTTTTCAGTTTGTCTTTAATGCGGACATTTCTAAAATGTACCGTCAAATTTTTGTTACGCATGAACATAGGCCCTTTCAAAAGATTGTTTTTCGTAGTTCGGAAAATAATGATATGGAAGATTATCAGCTAAATACCGTTACCTTTGGTGTAAATTGTGCCCCATATTTAGCCCTTAGAACCATTCTTAGATTAGCTGATGATGAAGAGCGACGTTTCCCACTAGGGGCTCGAATCTTGCGCGAGTGCATGTATGTTGATGACGCCCTAGTTGGAGCGCATTCTGTTCCAGATGCTTTGGTTGCACGTGACCAATTAATTGGTATTTTAGAAATGGGAGGTTTTGAGTTAAGAAAATGGACGTCTAACTCAAAACAAATTTTAAAAAATTTGCCCCAAGAGCATTTATTGAATACAGAGTTTTTATCGCTTAATGATAAAAGTACTACAAAAACGTTAGGGATACACTGGAATGCGGTTGAAGATGTGTTTTTCTTTACAGCAGAAAAAATATTGATTAAAGGATCATATACGAAAAGGGAAGTTCTTTCCATCATTGCTAGGCTGTATGATCCAGCAGGTTGGTTGGCTCCGGTCGTCATCACAGCAAAAATTTTGTTGCAGCAGATGTGGCTCGACAAAATTGATTGGGACGAGCTTGTAAAACCAGTTGCTCTGCAAAAATGGCAGAGTTTTGTAAAAAATTATAAAGATATTGAAACAATTAAGCTTCCCCGTTGGGTTCAATATTCACCGGGCTGTAATATCCAGTTTCATGGGTTTTGTGACTCTTCTGAGTTAGCATTTGCAGCGACAATATATGTAAGAGTTAGCTTTGAAAACGTGGTTTACACAAAGTTGCTCATATGTAAAACAAAAGTTGCTCCGGTAAAAAAGCCAACACTACCTCGCTTAGAATTATGTGGAGCTGTGCTTTTGGCCAATCTAATCGATAGCGTAATTCCTACTTTTAATATAAATATACACTGTACTTATTTGTGGTCCGATTCAACTATAGTTCTCGCCTGGTTACGGAAACCGCCTTGCAGTTGGAAAACTTTTGTAGCGAATAGAGTTGCCACTGTATTAGAAAAAGTAGGAAATAAAAACTGGTTTCATGTATCGTCTAATGACAACCCGGCCGATCTAGCAACCCGGGGGCTGATACCTGCGGATCTGCGAGAGAGTAAGCTTTGGTGGCATGGTCCTGATTGGCTTAGTTCAGACAAGTCATTGTGGCCCAAAAATGCATCGGAGTTTCAAACTACAGAAGAATTGAAAGAGGTTAAAAATTTCGTTGCTAGATCGACAGAAAGCGAAGATATACTAGAACGTTTCTCAAGTTTATCTCGTGCATATAACGTGATAGCTTATATGTTCAGATTTTTTAGTCTAACCACTAAAGATAGACGTAAATTATATAGCTTTAACACACTTAGAATTTCTGCAAGTGAACTTTGTTTCGTGAGAAATCGACTGTTTTTTCTATCACAACAGCTATACTTTTCAAGTGAATTTTGCTGCCTTACATCGAAGAAGAAAATAGATACGCGTAGTACATTGTTGTCCCTCAATCCTTTTCTGGACAAAAATAATATTATTCGTGCCAATGGCCGTCTTGCCTATACTACTTGTCTGTCCTACAATGAACGATATCCAATTATTCTTGCGTATAACAGCAGGCTAGCTCGGCTTTACGTGGAATTCGTTCACAAACTTGTCCACCATGGGGGGCCTCGTCTTGTGCTGAACGTCGTCCGTCAAGAATGCTGGATAATTAAAGCTAAAAACCTTATAAGAACTGTTATTCACAATTGCAAAGTTTGCGTTTTATATCATAAAAAACTTCAAACTCAAATAATGGCCGCGTTACCTGAAGAACGAACTACCATAAGTCGCCCTTTCACCAACACAGGCGTTGATTTTGCGGGCCCATTTGAGATAAAGAGTTTCACTGGTCGATACTGTCGTATCACAAAAGGATATGTCTGTCTGTTCGTATGTTTCTCTACCAAGGCGATTCATCTTGAAGCTGTTAGTGACTTGTCTACCGCTGCCTTTTTAGCTGCCCTTGCTCGTTTTATTGCTCGGCGTGGCTGTCCAAGTTGTATGTTCTCCGACAACGGTAGAAATTTTGTTGGTGCTGCGAGAGAAATGCAGACAAAGTTCAGCAAACATGTAACCGAGTTACGTGACACAGCGATAGAAAAATATGGGCATCAACGGTTAGAGTGGCATTTCATTCCGGCGGCCGCCCCTCATATGGGAGGGTTGTGGGAGGCAGGTGTAAAGAGTTTAAAAACTCACTTTAAAAAATCAGCCGGTCAAATGAAGTATACGTTTGAAGAGTTTTCAACCCTCTTAGCAAAAATTGAAGCTTGTCTTAATTCCCGCCCCCTTGGCCCCATGTCGGAAGACGTAGCAGATTTATCAGCTCTTACTCCCGGCCATTTTTTAATAGGGTCTTCTATGTTATCCCCAGCTGAACCCGAAGAGCTAACCTCTCCTCTTAGTATCGTCAACAGATGGCGAAAAATAAACGCCTTACAACAGGAATTGTGTCGTCGCTGGAAGGAGGAGTATTTAAAAGAGCTGCACAAACGTAAAAAATGGAAAGCCCCTCAGGCTGACATGAAAGAAAACGATCTTGTTGTCCTGAAGAGTGAGCTTACTTGCCCTACTGAGTGGCGTTTAGGTCGTATTGTTAAGGTGTATCGTGGCACTGATGGCAAAGTTAGGGTCGCAGACTTGAAAACGCAAAATGGTATAATCACTAAGCCGATCCACAAACTGGTAGTTCTGCCACCTTATAACTAAAAATCTAATTTATCTTCGCCAATACGCATTTACTCAAATTAATATTTACCTGCCTCTAGAATAAAATGACTGATGGTATGTTCAACCCAAATTATCGTTGCCCTGTATGCCGTAGACTCCACGCCATAAGGCAATGTACACGCTTTACTATTATGCCCGTGGAAGAAAAATTACGTGTCGTCGCCCTTTACTGCTTATGCTACAACTGCCTAGCCCAGTCGCACAACATTAAACAGTGCAAGAATATCGACCGATGTAGACGATGCATGCAGAAGCACAACACTTGGCTGCATCTATTACCAGAGGGTAGGGTATGGGTCCAAATGACCGCCCACATTCGCGTCAGCGCTGGGCCAGGGAGAAAACCGCTAAGGACCAGAGCACTAATCGATCCTAACGTGGCAAGGTCGTCCATAATGCGGATGGAGGCAGTTGAGCTAGGGTGCGTAACCAAGCAAGGACGTACGTCATTAAAGATTTTCCACAGGGACGATAAAAATTGCTTCGAGACTGAGCTACTAGTTGAAGACAAAGTCTATGGTCGTAGCCCTATAGTTGACGTCGAACGTGAATGGCGGGATGACGCCTTAGATCCTTCGGCTAGCAGATATTGGTACAGGAGTCTCACTTATTACATCATCTTGGGATCAGATGTTACAAGCCGTATACTCATTGGACCAGCGTCCGGCAAACCAGGCAGTCTTCTCGTACAGGACACGGTTTTTGGCTTTGCCTATTTTGGAGAAGGTGTGGCTGTCAAGGATAAAACTGACTGAGTAAACCGCTACCTCAAAATTTTGTTGCCCTATTAGGCGTTATTTTTTAGTTCTTATTCAGATATACAGATCTCATGAATTATATTATACTTATTGATTTGAATAGCCTTATAGTATTATCTACTTTTTTTATATTAATGTTGATTTTTGTAAAAATGAATTTAAGTTTTTTTTGTTACTCTAAATATTTTATGAATTAAAAATGAAATTAAAGACAAAAAAAATTTAAAAATTAATTGTATCTTCTCATTTTAACGTTATATTTGGCTATTAAAAGTTTATTGCTATGACTGTTGTACATCTTAATACTATAAAAGGTTGTCCTGTGTTGCACTATTGTTGCAAGGCGGGCGATATGTTTACTCCAGTCGTTGTCCAAATGTTCGCCGCTGTAAACAATGTATTTTCTATGCAAAATTAACCCAGCTAATTACGCCGGCGAGTGTGCGCAGACGGCGGTAAAAACGGCTGACATGGGACACGAGTCCTTTATTTATTCCATTCGTGTTTTTTCTCTACTACTAAAAGTATCAAAGGGCCGGCATTTATTTTCAATTAAATTAATTAAAATTAAAAGTTTAAAAATTAAGTAGAACTAAAGAAAAACAAAAGAAGAACTAAGTTAAAACAAAAACAAAAGACAATAAAAAGACAGAAGAAAATATAAACAAACCAAAAGGTGGTTTTTTATTTGTATGAGTGCGTGTGTGTGAGCCACGCAAATTTCTTTTAAGAGATCGATTGGAAAAATAAATAGGAACCAGCGCTCTACATCGCTAGCGGAGGTAACAGTAAGCATTGCACAAAGGCGGAGAGAAAAGAATTCGTTATTGATGTTCGGCTTACACATATAGAATCTAGTGAAGACTGGCCGACAGCACAAAGAAACGATCCCATATTGGCAAAAGTTATAGCGGCTAAAGAGGAAAGATTAAGTCTATCACAGACGGTAAAACTGTGATAGACTTAATCGTCGTGCCATCCTCCAAGATCAAAGAGGTCATGAAACAATTCCACAATGGTCCTAGCGGAGGTCACCTCGGTGTAACGAAGACGCTGGAAAAGATAAAACAACGGTTCTATTGGGTCGGCTGTCAACAAGCCGTAGCAGAGTGGATAGCCAATTGCCAGGAGTGCATTGCAGCAAGGGTCCAGTACGAAGGAGTCGGGGGCAGCTTCAGCAGTACAATTCAGGCGCTCCCTTTGAAAGCATAGCGATGGACGTAGCAGGTCCCTTCCCTGCTAGCAATGCTGGAAACCGATACGTTTGCACTATTTTAGCAAATGGCCGGAAGTATATGCCATTCCCAATCAAGAAGCCAGAACGATTGTAGACGCTTTTAGAACGCTTAGAACTACACTCCGACCAAGGCCGAAATTTTGAATCCGGACAACTGGTTCTACTTTTTAACCCACAACGGAAGAAAGGATTATCGACCAAACTACAAACTCATTGGGATGGACCTTATAAAGTAATAAAACGGCTAAATGACGTAGTTTACAGAATACAGAAGTTTCAGAGCCCAAGATCAAAAATGAAAGTTGTGCACTTGGAGCGGCTAGCCAACTATGGAAAAGGTACATCTGTGCCTGTTCGGGACGAACAGGTTTGAGAAGGGGGTAGTGTTACGAAAGAATTTATTCATTATAGGCTCTGAACCACAATACTCTCGAACAACAACAACATTAATGGTTTGTTTTCTTACAATGATGAAAGAAAGAAACAAACAATAAAGAGTAACCCCTTAAACAAATACACACACACATTAAATAAACACTTCTCAGTTAAATACACAGCGACATACATAAATACAAGCATAAACAAATAAACAGCCACACATACAGGTATAAAGAAATAAACAACCACACAAACAGAAAACAAGAGCAATAACAATCGAACCTGCCAGATATGTCTGGAATAGAACATTCTGGTGCTTTTAAAGCACCTATATTAGTGAATCGTGCTGGCGAGTAGTATGGCAGTATTAATTTAAAAGTCAAAGAGTTCAGTTGTTGAATTTTAAGAGTGTTTAACAGTTTGCTGTATTTTTCAACAGTGGTATTAATAAATAAAGCGACTTACAGTAAAAGTAATAACAGTGTGTATTTATTTTGCAATTAAAAGAACCCAACGTAAAGTAAAAACGTAACAGTATATTACTATGTCCGTTAGAGCAACAAATTAAATTAAACAAATCAAATTAAAAGTATTTAATTTGAGTACTAGTTCTTACAGATTACTTCCTTTTAAATTTTTAGTTTAGAATTGATGCACATATATTTGTTTTGTAGTCGGTTTTTTTTGCAAGAATTATTAAGTTTTATAAACTGTTAATACTAATAAAACTATGAATTTTTAAATACTGCTTCGCTAAATAAAGTTATTTTCTTTAAGAAATGCTTTTCCCGGGAATTCTTGGGAATGCGAATAATTATTTTTCGTTTCTTGGAAAGTGAAAAAGTCCGGGAAATCCCAAATCCTAGTAGCAACGCTCGTTCCAACTTAATCAGTTTTTTGCTCAACTATGCAATACTTGATCTACTTTATTTTGTTTTTACTTGTTCGGCTTTTATTCGTGCTAAGACAATAGAAATTTACTTGTGTTTTTGACTTCCTAAAAATGGTTTTACACGGCGTGTGTTTGTCATATGACTTGTCAGTTTGATAACCCATATGTAATTTCATGTGTTCGTCAAAATAGACATTTTACATATGGTTTATAATTTTTGCTTTCAAACGTACATGTGTAATTACATCTGACATAACCTATAATATATAATTTTTCCGCCACACAGTTTTGTATTGCCAACTACAGCTGATGAAAATGTGCAAACGTAGTGCTTTTTTTTTGCCACGCTTTTAGTGCTTTTGGTACCACAAAAGACCTAAAATAGCAAAATATCAAGTTGGCATTACAGGATGTCATATGCTTTGTCACATCAAAATAGAACACGTTCTAAATGAAAAATGTCATATGTATTGTACACATCAAAAATACACATGTTATGTTTGAAAGGATTTACACGACATGTATATAATTTACACATAGAAAAGTGACAAGTCATATGACAAATACACGCCGTGTAAAAGCACTTTAAGAGAAGAGCATGTATTTGTTTATTGGTGGTAGTAAGAACTTGATAGGCGTATTATAATTGATTAGGCATTACATGTAATTGAAATTGGAAATGTTCAATTACAAATTATAAAATTCAATTATATTTTTAAAACCAGAATTAAGTGATATTAAATGTTTTTCCAAAAATTTTTTAATTTATTTGTTTAATTTTGACTGCGTTTTTGTTTTAAAATACAACAATTTATTTTATAGCATTTTTTTATTTCTATGTTTAAAATATCTGAAGGAAATTAATAACTTTTTAAATATTTTTTTGATAATAATTTTTTAAGCATAATTTTTTATAATTATAATTAATTGGATTTTATCTATTACAATTATATTGTAATTGGAATTTTTTAAATACTCATTACATATAATTATAATTTTTCCAATTACTAATTTGATGTATCTATCGAATATATATGTACTTAATCCAAAATATTTGATTAATAAATACTTTTTTTGAAACTGTGTACATATATCTGGTTCTGACCAGGGTTGTCAGATTTTTAACCGACTTCAAAAAAAGAAGGATGTTATCAATTCGTCTGAATGTTGCTTTTTTTATTTTTTTTTTATGTTTGTGCCCGCAGAACTCAGTCATTTCTGAACCGATTTTAAAAATTTTGCACTATTAGAAAGGTTATGGCTACAGATTGGTCCCATTTTAAAAGAAGTTCAAAATTTTAAAAATTAAAGGGTGTCCCCATACAACATACATGTTTTTTACGTGTATTATGAACATTATAGGTCACCAATTTAAAATTAAAAAAAAGTGCGTATCACAGTAGCTCCCAACAACAAAAAGTAATTAAAAAATAAAATTAAAAATTAAAGGGTGACCCCATAGGTGACTTAATTTCACCTTTATTCTCCTATCTTTTGAACCGTTATAGACAAACACTTGAAAGTTGCACAGAATGTTCGTTACTATGTCTGTTATAATAAGTATAAATATTTAAAATTAGAAATTAAAGGGTGTCCTATTAGTTGGTTTATTTTGATATATATATGGCCAAACTTTTGAACCTTTATAGACAGACAGTTGAAATTTACAAAGTACTTGTATTGCTAAGTCCGCTAAAATAACAAGTGTAAAATATGAATTTGGAAATTAAAGGGTGTCCCAATAGTTAATGTAAAAGTAATATATATGGCCAAACTTTTCAACTGTTATAGATAGACAATTGAAATTTACAAAGAACCTATATTGCTTAGTCCGCTATTAAAACAAGTATAAAACTTGGATCTATAAATTGAAGGGTGTCCCCATTATTGATGTTATTTGACCATTATGTCCTCATCTTTGGAACCGTTATAGACAAACACTTGAAAAATAGACAGAATGTTCACTACTATGTCTGGTATAACAACAAGTATAAATATTTAAAATTGGAAATTAAAGGGTGTCCCAATAGTTAATGTAAAAGTAATATATATGGCCAAACTTTTCAACTGTTATAGATAGACAGTTGAAATTTACAAAGAACCTATATTGCTTAGTCCGCTATTAAAACAAGTATAAAACTTGGATCTATAAATTAAAGGGTGTCCCCATTATTGATGTTATTTGACCATTACGTCCTCATCTTTGGAACCGTTATAGACAAACACTTGAAAAATAGACAAAAACAACAAGTATAAATATTTAAAATTGGAAATTATAGGGTGTCCCAATAGTTGATGTAATTTGATATATATGGACACAAAGTTAAAATTTAAAAAGAATCTGTATTACAAAGTGTTCTTTAAAAAGTATTTATATTAAAATTTGAATTTAAAGGGTGTCCCAATAGGTGACGTCATTTGATATATATGACCCTATCTTTTAAACAGTTATTGATAAACACTTAACAATTAGACAGAATGTCCATTACTATATCTGTTATAATAAGTATAATTATTTAAAATTATAAATTACAGGGTGTCGCAATAGTTTATGTAATTTGATGTATATGACCAAACTTTTAAACCGTTACAGACAGAAGGTTGAAATTTACAACGAACCTGTATTGCTACGACCGCTATAACTAGTATAAAATTTGAATTCGGAAATTACAGGGTGTCGCAATAGTTACCGTCTTAAAGCAACATGCTTTTAAGTTTGTCTGTTTTGAAGTCGGTTTTTTTTTTGCAAGAATTATTTCCACCCATTTCCTCAAAAACCATATAAAAAATCGTCGAAATCACCAAAACGATTTTTTATTAGATTTTGCGAACAATATCTATAACTGTTGAATTTTAAATATATTTTTAATAAATCACAAAACCAAATTTAATTGAAATCGCTAAAATTCGCCAAAAATAGAAAAAGACGCCAACTATATACATATGTATGTAGTTATGTTCATATTTTATTTTTTAGATTAGAGAACTCGACAAGGGTACAATTTTTACTTAAAGCAATAAGAAATTTATTGGTTAACATAATAAAAACTACTCTGAAGCTAGAGATTTATTATATAACGAATATGCTGTTCAGCTCATCCTCAAGGTATTTGTCATCTTCCTCGTATTTGGATTTTATTTTATAGAAATTTAACAATAGATGAAGTGCAACATGCGCTATTTGTATTAATATAATTTATAGCATCAAGAAAATTATACTTTATTCTATTTCGCAGATGAGTTTTGGTGGAATTCATAACTGAAAGCGCTCTTTCTATACAGGAATTACCATCACATAAATTAAAAAATCAAGTATAAAATTTTGATTGGAATTACCAACGCATCAAGTACGAAACTGGTGAAACTTCACAAAATTAAATCGAATATCATAATTTTTAGGATTCCGTACCCACAGCGTAAAAACGTAACCTTATTGTTTTCGCTACAATGTCTGTCCGTCTGTCAGCGCCTTCTATCTCTGGAACCGTAATAGGTAGAATCTTTAAATTTTTACCGAAGTGTATAACTATGGCCGATATAGCATCAAATACTAAAACTTATAGGCTGTTACGAAAGAGACGTGGTATTCACGTATATGTGTTTATTTCTTGAACTGTAGAAGGCAACACTTTGCAGACAGTAATTTAAACTATGTTCGCTATATAAACAAACATAAAAATGAAACCTTCAAATTAAAGGGTGTTCCGATAGTGTCGTGATTTACATGACTATGGCCTAATTTTCCAACCATATTAGATGGACTCTTGAAATCTTTACAGATAGTGCATTACTATGGCCTCTATAACAAATAGTAAAAATTTAAGGTTTCCCGACAGTAAAGCGATTTGCATGTATGCATGTGGCCTAATTTTTGAACTAAAATCGGTAGACTCTTAAAATTTTTACAGAAGGTGTATTAATATGGTGTAAATAACAAATAGTATTTGGCCTTAGTTAGAAGATGTGTTGCCACGGATGCTATGACAAAATTAACACGAAATGTTTCTCACGTATATTGACTTAGTTTTTGAATCACAATATTTAGGCCCGTGATATTTGCATGGAGTGTAGTAGCATGGCCACTATAACAGCAATTACTAAAATTTAAAGGGTTTTGCAAAAGTTACAAATATTTACATATGTACGTAGCCTAATATTTTAACGGGAACGGGAATATAATTTGACCTTCTCTTCTAAACGTTATATGCAGACACTTAATTAATTTAAAATTAAAGGAAGCCCCATAAGACTTAAAAAAATGAATAACTTGTAATTTTAAAGTTGTATTGAACATAGTACGAAACCCTACGTGTGTGAGTCTGACTAGCGCTTAACTGATTATAATCTTTTTAAAAGAAAAGTTAATATTCTCTTTTGTGGTTGATAAGAATCAAAAGGCATGTATAAGGATTTATAAAAATCTTTGAAAACAAGGAACTTTCTTTGCGATAAGAAATTGCAACATTTTAAATAAGAAAGATGTTCCTAAACCAGTTTCCCGAAATGAAATCATATTTAAATATTAAAAACAATTTACTCTTATAACTTCCATTTCTTCTTTATCCATTTTGATATTCCTTAGTTCAGCTTGTAATGTGGACCGAAAGTCAATGAAAAATTATTAACAAAGTCGCCAAAATCGATAAAAAAGTCGCCATGTCGCCAAAGTAAAAAATGGTCGCCAAATAAGATTGAAAATTGCCACGTTTGGCGAGAAATCGCTATATCTGACAACCCTGGTTCTGACAGTACCGAACATTTCTGAAATACAAAATGTGCACTTGCAAAAAACTTTTGGCAACTCATTATGCTGTTATTGATTTTCTTGAGAAAACAAAAAGTGTTTCAGTTGCAGTTGTTGTTTTTTATTTTTATTATCTCTTAAAACTATGTACACATGCACATACTTAACAGTTTAAACTGATACCAGACCAGTGTAGAAAAGAAACTAACGAAGAGAGTCAGGAATAATTTTTATTTCTTTTCAAATTTTAATATTTCTCATTTCGTCCAAAAAGTTTAAATATAAAAATTTTGGGGAAAGGTTTCCTGACAAGCTGCTCAAATCAGTAAAACAGACGAAGAAATTAACATACCCCTCCAGCAATAAGTTTACTGCATTTACCTATCACAAAATATTACGTGGAAGAAATTGCAGGTCGAAAATTCATTCAATACAATATTCGAATTTTGTTACCATTTTACAATTTCTAATTACCATTTCTGTTATGTGGTATGTTAAGGGCTATGTACATTACATATGTACATATGTAGCGTAATTTTTTTTTGTTATTTATTGCTTTTGCTGTAGTTTTCCCTTACTTTCATCGCTCTTTACTGCAACGGCTGTGAATGTGAGAATATTTTTGTTGTTTATTCTTTTCTGTTTGTTTGAGAGGTATTGCTGACATTTTCTCAAAGTTTTTACTATTATTTTCGTTGCATGAACTCGTATGTATGGAAGTGTATGGATGCAAGAATTGTATCTGTTGGCAATTAGTGTGTGTGATTGTTTTATGCATTTTGATTTTTGCATCTACTTTGCTACTAAACTAAACTGTAATGAACAATGAGTACAACTATGCCGATGACGACTATAACAACTGAGTTTAAAAATTGTTCGGGTTTCTCGATTTAGATTTGCTGCAGTTGCTGAGGTTTTGTGGAGTTTGAAATTGTTTTTGTGCTGCGTGGTTGGTTGTCATTGTTGCTGCCGCTTGCTGCAAATTCTTATTCGTCTACAGATATCTAAATATCTTCGTCTATGTGGATATCTCCACCGCGTCAAACTACGTCGAATATTGTAAACAGTTTGGAAAACAGTATTGTGTCGGTAATTGTCGCGAGCGCTTGCTTGTAAACGAATTAATTTAGTGAGGCTGTGTTTTTTTGTGTGCACAGTGACGACAAGTTTTTGGTATTCCATTCTAAAATAGTGTAATGAATGTTTTGTTATTATTTTTCTGTTTAACGCAAATTAAAAAAATGTAAAAATTAGCTAGCAAAAGGTAGAATTAAAAAAAAAATAATATTTGAGAAATTTAAATAATAAAATCAATCCAGTGTTCAAAGTGTAATTCTTTTGTACTTACATATATGTGTAAGCAATGCAGTCATTTGGTTGCTGTGAATTTCGTTGTAAATTAAAAAGCAAGGCCTAATTTATGAGCGTTGAAAAATTATATGTGAAACAAATTTCTTTGAATTACCACCCACTCTACCGACACCATAATTTCTCCTTCATCTCAAGAGTCAAGTCTTGTTTGTAAGTGTATGTGTGCGTAAGATTGCTATGATGATTTGAATACTTTACATTGTTTAACTTAGTTACAATTAAAAATTATATTGTTCGGTGCGTATTTTGTTGTTTACGTTGATCAAAGAAGCTATCAAACAACGATTTGTCTAATTTGATTCTCCCTCTATTTTCCTTTGTGTCTTTTAATTATTGATTACGTTCATATGTGGCTGCCGTCTCTTTTTTGCATGGTTTTTCTATTGCATTTGATGAAACCCGCGTTTTTTCGTATCTACGTTTTCTGATAGAGAATTACAGTAAACATGTAAATGTTCAATTGTTTCGTGAATTGAAGCATAAAAACACACAACAATTTACTTTTGCGTCAAGGTCTCCGTGCCGGTTTTTGTTGCTGTTGCGTAAGTCATTCAAGAGTTCAATTCAGGCACATGCTTGGCAGCAAAGGGATGTAAAACAATTACTTACATATAATCATCGAAATAAAAAAATGTTAAAACAATTTTTTGTTAATGTGTTTTTGGGATACACACCGATAGACACACAGGGTGCCCACTGGGAAGCAGGAGCAGTTAATAGACACATTGTAAGTTTTGTGCATACGAACAGCCATTCTTATATATTTATTTGTCGAACTTATTAAAAATTATTAGTAGGCTGCGACTAGTTCGTACATATTCTATAACTTAACCTAATTTGCAAAAAATATTCTTTTAAATCAGTATTTAGAATATGCGGACTTGAGCCTACTGGAAATAATTAATTTTGAATTGCACTTTCTTATCTGACTGTGTCTGGGGCAGGCAATAACTACTGGAAGTATTCTAATAAAATTTTGTGCGAAAGTACTTTAGTACCTTGGTTTAAATATAGGGTACAGTTTTTCTCACAAAAATATCTAATTTCCAAGAGAAAATGGAGATAAATCCCGAACTTTCACAATTTTACTGATTTAAAAGATTGGCAGCAACTTTTAGTCACTATTAACAGAAATCTACATTATTTAAATTATATATATGTAAATGGTACCTCAATGCAAAGTAAATTTATATATTAACCATGTTTGCAGCACTAAAACAAAAGGCCAATTCAAACAAAATATTTGCAGGATGCTGACGACGTCATGGAAAATGATAGAAGGGTTTAAATGGCTACTAATAAAACTCTAAACATACGTTTTGGGTATCTCGTTTAATTGCAAAATTGGGTAGGAATATTATTTCAAGTGAACAACCAACCTACTGGCCTACTGACCGGCAAAAATTATGTTATTGATTTTGGCGTGATCAAAGGTATTTCAAACGAAATTATTAAAGTGGAAGCGAAATTAGAACTGTCCTCAGATCATTCAGCAGCTGGCGTTTCAAATTGGAAACCACAAGGTACCCATATAAATTGACTAAAATATAGAAAATATTATAGTACACCAGAAAACTTTGAGCTGCTCATCACGCAATAATAACTCGGCAACAAAGAAAATACAATCAAATTTTATCTGGTAAAACGAAATAAAAACCCTCAATTCTGGTTGTATAAAAAACACAACATTCACCCTACGCAGAGTCTCATGCTTTCACTAGGAAGTCAAACTTTAACATACATTTTAATCGACGCTCAACAAGGAAAAGTCAAATGAAGTTAAAAGCATTGAAAATAAATGGGCTTGTTGGCAGAAAATAAACCCTAAGCTTATTGTGCTTTGGAATTCAGTTAAGGGGCGGGGACAAAAGAAAAATTTGAGAATGATCCGCTCCTGGTATTTTAAAAACTCAGACATTCACAAAGATCTAAACAAGCCAAATTTTATTAAAATGAAAATAATAAATATAAAAAGCCATCAACGAAATAAAAAATAAAATCCCCTCCCCCTGTAAATTTTTATGTAAAAATATATTACATTAATTTTAATTTTTTTTTTATTTCTTACTCTTTCAGTTTCTTAAACATCTTTCTTTTAAAACATCGATCGGCGGAAAATAAAAACAAAATATAGCGAAACTTAACAATTAATTTAATTAATTTCTTACAACTTTTAAATAACACAAATGACTAGAAATCGAAGCAAGTAAATATAAATGTAAAAATAAAAAGTTTTTTCTTTTCTTTCGAGGCTATGTAGAGTAGGCACTAGTATTTGTATTAGAAAATTAATATTTTTTTTCCAAATTAAAATAACGTTTAAGTAAAAACTTGCTACAAATATAACAAAAAATTGTGTAAACAGAATAGTTGTCCATTTTTCATTAGCACAAATGTTACGAAAAAGAATTTTCAAACTAAGTTTGCATTAGAAGTCTGTGCCTATTTTGAGTTCTATTATATTGTTGTTGACTAATGTGCGTGTGTGTTAGTATTTTAAATATATATACATATATAAATAAATTAAAAATATTAAAACAGTTACATTTTAATAATTATTTTACCAAACAAATAGTCAAAAACACCAAAAACGCCTTCGCTTATTTGCCTTTTGCTTTAAGCGCTGATTCACAACTTTTAAAAGATAAAAACCTACAACAAACATCAAAAATTTATTGTCATACTAACAATACAAATGCATAACTTCCAATTAAAAAGAAAAACAACAAATAAAATAATAAAAAATGAATTCCTTGTTAATTTAGTTCAAAAACTAACCAATAAATAACAAATTTTCACAAATAAACAACAAACATTTAAATATTGTAGAGAGTGATCAAGTGTTGCCTTCTTCTGTTATTGTAATATTTAATTACACTGCAGTATTAAAAATTAAATAAATAAATATTAAATATTCATAAGGAGACGAAAAAATTTGCAATTTAAATTAATAGCATTTGTGTTCATTTACCATCGTTGTCAATCAAAATGGACATGAAGATCGATCATCAACAACAATCAGCAACTGCTCAATCGGAACTGGCGTCGCCTTCAGAGGTACCAAATGACCCAGGGTAAGTGGTTAAATGCATAACGATATTTTTTAACTAAATGTTAACCATCAACACTAGACGATGAAAAAGAAATTAACCTTTGATAAGCTTGTTTTTATTTTTAAGAATTTTTTTCCAAATTTCCGATTTTTACCTAAATTTGCTCCATGGATTTTATAATAACTTTTAAATATGCTTTTTAGTTTCGGAGTTACATACTATAGAAAAAAACACGATTTCAGGCAAAGCTAGAAATATGTTTTACAAAGACAAATAACCTTAAATAAGTTTTACTTTAGTTTTATTTATTGCAATTTTCAGAGTTTGATTTTGATTACGCGATCTCGATTAGAGTTTTTAAGTTACCGGCTTTCCGTATCGCTTTTCTTTATTATCGCTATATTCCAAATCCATAACTGCCAAATGTAGCGCATGACTACATTTTTTCTCAAAAATCGTAAAGTCAACCAAAGTTTCAATTTCAATTTATAGTATCATCTTTATTTCATTTTATTTTATACATACATATACATATTTACAAAGTTTGAGATATTATAAAAAATATTACAACAAATGAGATCAATAAAATATTTATAATGTTTACAGTGTCTGTTTGAAAATTGTTAAAGTAAAAATAGGCAAAGGTTTGCTCTAAAAAGTAAAGCAAAGAAAATCTTTCTTTTCTTATTTAGTGATACATTCTATTTATATATTTTTATTCATTTATTTTTAGGGGTGCGTACTTAAAGGGCAAAAACGTAACCCAATTGTTTTCGCTACAATGCTTGTCCGTCTTTCCGTCCGTAAGACAGCGCCTTTTATCTCGGGAAACATAATAGGTAGACTCTTGAATTTGTCACAGAAGATGTATAGCTGTTGCCTGCCGCTGAAGCAAAAAATACTAAAACTAATAGGGTGTTTCCAAAGTGACGTGCTATGTACGATCATTTCTTAATTTATTGAGCTGTAGGAGGCAACCACTTAAAATTTGCAGAGATTAATTAAAACTATGTTCGCATTTATAAACAAGTATACAAAATTGATCCTAAATATTTAAGGGTGTTCCGATAGTGACGTGTTTTGCATGTAAACTTAGGCCATATAAGTTTTGAACGATAATAGGATTTTCATGAATATGGCCTATTTTCATGAATATGGCCTATTTTTTAACCGTAATAGGTAGACTCTTGAAATTTCACAGATGGGGTATTACTATGACCCCTATAAAAACAATACAAATTAAAGGGTTTTCCGGCAGTGACGTCATTTGCATGTATAAAGCTCTTGAAATTTTGTACAGAAGATGTGTTGCCAGGGCTGATATGACAATTACTAGAAATTAAAGAGTGTTCCGACAGTGACATGTTTTTCATGTATAGTGACTTATTTTTTTAATCGTAATAGGTAGACTCTTGATATTTTAATGGAAAGGGAATTGAAATGGCCGCTATAACAAATAATAAAATTAAATGGTGTTCCGACAGTGACATGATTTTTACGTAAATAGCCTTAAACCGTAATAGGTAGGCTCTTGAAATGTTTACAGTACACGTGTTCATGTTTTTCACGAATATTACCTTATTTTTTGAACCGCAATAGGTAGGCTCCTGATATTTTTATAGAAATTGTATTACCATGGCCGCTATAACAGCAATTAATGAAATTTAAAGGGTGTTCCAATAACGAAGCAATTTTTGCGAATATGACTTTTATTTTAAAATTAAAGGGTGCCCCATAAGACATAAACAAATTAAAAACTTGCATTTTTAAGTTGTACTGAACATAGTACGGATCAGGAGTTAGCTTTCAATTTTTATTGTTATAAGGGGTGATCCATTTCGAGGTACCCTACTTTTTTAAAGAAAAAAACACAGAAAATTCAAATTTAATGGAGAATGTTTATTATCATTTGAAAGAACATTCTTTGGCATTTATTTTTGAAGATTATGTCTGTCAAATGTTGGCCGTTGCTACGTCGCAGATGGTCCATCCGTTGATTCCAATTTTCGATGACTCGTTCGAGCATTTCGATTGGTAACCTGCGAAATCGAAGCGGGTTTGTCCGCAATTTTATTTGTTTACATTCCCATTGAGCCAGAAATGAGCCTCATAGATCGAAGCGATTCAGGCGTAAGTTTTTCCATTATGAAATGCCAAACAATACTAAACTAAAATAACATGACAGCATGACACGACTCACACGTGATCCTTCAAAGAAAGGTTATTGATAGAAGAACCTCGAAATGGATCACCCTTTAAAAGGACAAATATTATTTGTATACATACAAACATTCAACCCACAATAAAACATTTGTAGTTTTTTAACGGTTCATTTCAAAGTTTACCTTAGAACTGTACTTTGAGTAGCACTTATTCATTTCTGAAGGCTTTTAATTCCATATACTCATCATCGTGAATTTGACGTTGATTTTATTAACCGACTTCAAAAAAAGAAGGAGGTTACGTATTCGTCTGAATGTTGCTTTTTTTATGTTTGTGCCCGCAGAACTCAGTCATTTCTGAACCGATTTTAAACATTTTTTCTTTATTAGAAAGGAAATGCTTACAGATTGGTCCCATTTTAAAAGAAGTTCAGAATTTTGAAAATTAAAGGGTGTCCCCATACAACATAAGTGTTTTTTACGTGAATTATGAACCGTAAAGAGCACCCTTTTAAAATTTTAAAAAACTGCATATCACTATAGCTGCCAATAACAGAAATTAGTAAAAAAATAAACTTAAAAATTAAAGGGTGTCCCCATATGTGACGTCAATTTAAATATATCAAACATTTGAACCATTGTAGATAATCACTTGAAAATTGGACAGAATGTCCAATATTTATAATCAGAAATTAAATATTTATAATTAGAAGTTAAAGGGTGTCCCAACAGTTGATGTAATTTGATGAATATTGCAAAACTTTTGAGCCGTGACAGAGAGACGGTTGAAATTTACAAAGAACCTGTATATCTAAGTCCTTTATGACATCAAGTGTATAATTTAAATTTGAAAACTAAAGGGTGTCCCCTTTATTGATAAAATATTACCTATCTAGCACTATCTTTTGAACCGTTATAGACAAACACTTGAAAATTAGACATAATCTCCACTACTATGTCCCGTATAATAACATTTATAAATATTTAAAGTTATAAAGGGTGTCTCAATAGTTGATGTAAATTGATGCATATGGCCAAACTTTTGAACCGGTATAGACAGACATTTGACAAAGAATCTGTCCTTTAAAATAAGTGTTTAATTTAAAATTTTACATTAAAGGGTGTCCCCTAGGTGATATTGTTTAACCTTTTTTTTAGCCATATCTTTGGAACCGTTACTTTTTATTGCTGTGTCAGTAATAATAAGTGAAAAATAATAAAGGGTGTCCTCATATCTGATGTAATTTGTCGTATATGGCTTTATCTGCTGAACCGTTGTGGATAAACATTTGAATGTACAGAACGTATATTACTATGTCCGTTAGAGCAACAAGTATAAAAGTATTTGATTTGAGTACTATTTCTTACAGATTACTTCCTTTTAAATTTAGTTAAGAATTGATACACATATATTTGTTTTGTAGTCGGTTTTTTTTGCAAGAATTATTTAATATGTGAATCATTTTATTTTTATTTCTTCCTTTTTGCGATTTAATGGCCAAACACTGACTCAGGTCTACACTTACGTTTTGTAAGTGTTAGTGAAGCAGTTAGATAGTAACTAATAAACAGTTGCATAAGCAAGCTCATATAATGGATGTCCTCATAAGGTCATGAGTAAGTAGTCATACTCCAACACAAGGTTATACTCAATGCTTATACCACACTATTAGTGAGCAAATCTTTGTTCGTATCATAAACGCAATGAGCTGGGCGAATAAAACTAACTTTCTGTTTACACTTGTCTTGTTCGAAACACTCAGTGTGTTTTGTTTAGTAGTTGTGTAGAACTTTGGGATAAGGCTTAGTACTTTTTGCATGCACTAGTGGTTTTTTGTTTTTTGTATTTCTTAAGAAAGAAAGACCTTAATTGAACGTAAGTAATGTTAAAAAATTCTGCTTTTCTTTTTGTACACTCGAATTATGTTCGTGTTTCACTCAAAGCATAAAACTGCTAGCTCGCCTTTTTACCTATTACATATGTATATAATTAAATATGTTTCTTCGTGTGCCAATGCTGTCTTTTTTCCGTGTTTTTTTAGTGGAACTGCAAAAGTTTGTTCCTAGGAAGAAGGGGAGCTTTAAGTTCCTCTGGCATACCTTTCTTTTAATCACAAAAAATTTGTTTATAATCCAAAAGTTAAGATTTTTAATAGTTCTTAAAAATTCCTGCTTACAGCTTAGAGATATTTGGAAAATCGACCTGGAAAACTTTTTTTGCGATTTTTGACATACCTTCCCCTTCCCCTATATTCCACCCCTTATAGATTTTTCTTTTAAAAAGAAATGAATATATTGTTTTCAGATTTAAATTCTACTCCCTCAGAGCCTTCATGGGATATATTGAAACCCCATTCAGGTCCGTTCTAAATGACTCAAATAACCTAGTTTTACATCTCTATATTCCACCACTTATAGAATTTTTCCTGAAACACAACTGAATATGTTGTTTTCAGTTTTGAATTCTAATTAAATTCCCTTAGAGCATTCACGGACTCGTGCAATTTCGTTGTTATTATTTGCAACTCTGTGTATTGGCACGTAAAAAATTAAAATATCGTTATTGTATATAGAAATACAAATAGCAAAGATGACAAGGTAAGTTTATTGTTTAGGAAATAAAAAAATTGTTTTATGCATTTTAGAGAGACGCAAATTGGTCACCCGATGAAAAAGCCGCTTTTAAAGATTTGGTGTCGAAATATATTAAAGTTATCGACGATACAAGAAATGACACAAAAATGATTTTTAAGAAAAAAGAAGCTTGGCGGCACATCAATAATTCAAAAGCAAATTTGGCAGCTGTCCGTAAAGTCACTATTGGTACAGGAAATCACGTTCCGATTTCGTCCCTCGATGAGAATGATGACGACATCTTAAACTTGATAGCACCAGAGCTAGCAAAAGATACGTCCCTTATTGATAGTAACTTCCAATTGGATGTTACTTAACCGCCATTGAATGAAAGCCCTGTAAAGCAGGACACTGAGCTTGCTGAGGACCTGCAGAAAAAGCAAATTCAAAAATTAGAAATTATGCATCATGACACCGTTACCATTATGCAGTTAGCTTATATGCAGGAATTACATCAACAACTATTTAAACATGCTGATGAGCTGCGTGAAATGAAAAAGCAATTATTGTTAAAGCTGATTACTACAACAGTAACAATAACGATAGCTTTACAAAATCTCTTAATATGCGATACACGTACATATGTACATATATTTAAATGTAATTTACCAGTATTAAAAATTGGTGATATTGAAACGTCTTTAGTACAACAAACAGTCATAACCTGATTGCCTAATATTTTTAATAGTTTAAAAAAAGAGACTTAAAATTGTAATTTGTATATACTTTTCGTAGAGTAGAAGGAAGTCTCTGATCTGTTCATTTCAACTCTTTAAAATAAGTTCCTTTAACTTTTAATAAATAAATTGTACTACATCCATATACATATGTAAATTAAATGTCGTTTGAAAATGACTTTTTGTGAATCATGATCTAAAAGCTCTCTGAGTTTCGCCTTCAATGCGGTTGTGCAAGCCTGCTTCACTGTACACAGTTGTATTCACAACTGAAAAATTAATATATATATATATATATTTATATATGTATTTTTGGTATATTTTGGTATATTTTGAGTTTGAAATATTTTAGAGTCGACTAAATCAATTATAAAATACGCTGTTTCGAAAAAAAGTATCGATAATTACTCGTATCGATCGATTTATCGTAGGATTAGAGTAAAAAAACACCAGCAATTACATGGTTTCAAGTATGTACTATAAATTGCAGTTGTTGTGTAATATTTCTTATTTTACATTGAAAAAAATATAACCTTTTACTTTCTCGATGTGGTGTTTACCTGTCGATTCAAAATGCTTCGTTCCCATACTTATAACGAAGGGACAAATACAAGGATTTGTAAGATATTTTTTAAACTTGGTACACTAGCATAAAATAGATTAGTTAAGAAAAATATGATTTTTTGGAAAAATCTTTGCAAGGATATGCCTACCTCTTATGTGTCCTGAAACTGAAAAATGTAAGTTTAGCTTCAAGAATACCCGCAAAATTACAAAAAGTGGTCATGCTGGTACATATACAATAGCAACATGTATGTAATTGTTTATTCTAATCGGGGTAAAGACTTAAGGTTCAGCTAAATATACTTTACTTAAAAACGCTATATTACACACAAAAATTGTCCGATGGTAGAATCGGATTAATAATACAATTTGGGATTTGGGATTAGGCTGGTCGAATATGTTCCAAAATAAAAACCCATCCTGATAAATGTTTTTTCAGTTTTTAATGTAAATCTGGGATAAATTAGTTTGCAGTTGGCTTAAATTAAATAGATTTTAGTTTCAAATTTGATTTGTGTTTGGATTAAAAAATGTTCAAATGATATAGACAGTTTTAACACTATACAATTAATCCATTCTATTTAAAAGTGAAAACAGGATTAGTATTTGTAGTATCCGCTTTTGGCCAACTCCTAGGTGGGGTATCCAAAAACTGAAGTCCTTGTTGGAGACTTCAAATTTTAATCCACTAATTGTCTATTAGAGACTATTTTAACTAGGAGGTTTTAAAATCGCGGTTTGAGGCGGATCACAATTTATACTATTATACAAAATCTTAATTTGGTTTGCAGTTGCAAATATGATACATTTCATCGATGAAGCAAAATTTTGAAGCTTCGATGTAAGACAATATACATATGTATTTGTAAAAAATAAAACTTATTTGAAATATATTTTAGAACAACTTTTGTATGAAAAATTAGTTCAAATATATTTAATTTTTTATAAATATGGAGGTAAACAAAATTTGGTATATCGCGCCCTAAATACAAAAGGGTCACAACTCAAAATACTAAAATTTTCAGGAGAGACAAAAAACTGTTTATGTGCAGAAGCAACACACTTAACATAAAAACAGACATAACTGTATTTTTCCAGTTAAAGAAGATAGTGATATGAAAGAAGTTTTTGCAGTAGTTAGAGAAATGTACTCTGAATTAATTAATGGAAAAAAGTCAGTTTTGGAAAATTTTGAGTTGTGACCCTTTTGTATTTAGGGTGCGATATGTATGACATAATTTTGGTCTGCAAACTTCAATGACTTAAACTAGTTACACCATTTTTAGTTACAGCTTTCTGCACTGCGGAAAATATAAATACATATGTACGAGTATAATCTCCATCGTCACAACGCAAGTAACTTTATGCAATGAGTGACACATTGGTTTGTATTTGATATTGTTTAATGTTATTGTACGTCAACGAGTAGTTTTCACCAATACCTACTTAGTACTCGTTGGTAAAGTATCGATGCTAAAAGTACTCAGAAACGAAGGAAAAGTATCGAGTATGTACTTGTACTTACTCCTATCGTTTCATTCCTAAACGTGTCTTATACGTCCTAACTTTTTCCACCATGGTTTCATCAGATATTATTTGAATATCTCTGGGTGTTTTCTGCAAAATTATCTGCTATTGTTTTGATATTTTGTGGTGCTACCATTTTTTTACCACAATTAAATAACAACATTTGAATAAGACTGAAAAACTGAAACTGTATTTAAAAGCAACTTAAAACTAAATGAAAATAAACTAAATTCGCATTTGAATACGAAGTCAAAAACTGGCCCTTTGGAATGATTTTTGAATATGCGCTTTTGTTTTAGCCGAAAAAAATAATGTTTAAAAACTCACTTTTTTTTAGTTTGTGGAACACAGTTAACAGAGATGTGTGACGTATATAACTTACGAATTTATCTTAACCCATAACAAAATAAATTACAACAACTTTCCAAATCGGTCACATAGTTAAAAAATATTTTACTGATAAGTCTCAGGGAAATAGTATTTAGTTTATAAAATGTCAATGTCAATTATTCTCGAATGCTTTTGGGCATAGAAACTTTAACTAGAAACAAACATTAATTAATATCATATATCCCACTGGGACATTTTTTGCTCGCAACAGTAGAAAATTTAATTGGTAAAAACTTAATTAAAATTTATTGAACAAATTATGAGTCTTATTGTTAACCCTTTGAAATCAACATATATTTTTAGCTTATAGTTTTTTAATAAATAAAATATACAATTTTCTGCAATAATTTTGTGTAAAAAGGAAAGCCAGGCACACTCATTCATATATAAATACATAGTACATGACAAATTGACTTATTGTTTCATATTATTGTTCTTTGCGTCTTATATAATTGGAAGACAAAGTACTGTTGGTCGTTTCATGAAGAGTTTTTTTTTAATTACTGCCGCTGTAGTACAAAAATTACACACTCGTGTGGTACATACACTGTAATGAGTTAAAAAAATTTCTTTCTTTATGGTTCATGACTCAAGTAAAATGTAAAGACATTCAGTGCAATTGTCCATGTGTATCATTAATATTTAAAAACAAAAAAAAGTAAATTTTGTCCCTTATTCTTAAAATAGAAACAACATAGATAAATGGATACTGAGTACATGTACTCATTATGAATGAAAATACCCATGAACATATAAAAAATATATTTTGTATAAATGTGGTATAAAGGTAGATTTCATACATACATACATACATACATACATACATAAATACATTCATACACACAACGCATTTATTAGCGTTGAATAAGAAGAAAATAAAATTGTATAGAAACTCGTATAGTTAGCAAAAGCATGTACATGCTTAGATCTTTGAGCAGAAATTTCAGTATTCAGCAGCGTTGCCATATGCTTTTCAACACAAAACTTAGGATTTTAGAAAAAAAATCCTGGGGTCTAATCACCGCATTCGATATCGAGTAAATTCTGTCGTAATTTTTCATTTTGGTATCATGGCACTCGATATCGAATCAAAAGTATCGTAATTTGAGATTATAACATTCGATATCGAGTAATAAAATGTTATTATATTTTGTTTTACAAGTTTAGTTTTACAAAAAAATAATTATTTTTATACAAAAAATCATTTCAATGCATGTAATATACAAAAAATTAAAATTTTAAATTTGACAATATGTGTAAATCTAACCCATACGAAAGGAATTAGAAAATTGTCGACACTATGCTTTGTCCAAATCGTTCCAAGTAATTATTATCCACACTGTACACTGGCAAGCTAAAGACAAATGTGAAATTTTGCGCATTGCGATTGCCGCGACTATTCAATTGTTTGCTACATACTTCGCAGGCGTATGGTTTTTAGCCACTATGTAGTGTTCTTGATAGACACATTCAGCGCCACATACTTGACATTTGTGTGGCCATTCTCCCTTTCGAATAGTCTAATAAACGTTTACGCTTAAAAGATCTTAAACATATGTTGGATTTATGTAATTTTTAATTCAAATGTGTAGATTTCTTGCGACGGGCCAAATTTGTGCGCTGGGCAAATGCAATTGGACAAAAGACACATTTAAACATACTTTCACTGGTGTGAATGTGTTCATGGCCACAAAAGATTTCTTTGATTCTTGATTAATTGAGAAACTATACGACTATGAATTTTTAATTCAAATATTATATAAATTAATTTAAATATTATTTTATTTTTCGTAAAAGTTTTAAAGCGTGGTTTTTATTTGTTCATTTGTTTACAAAATGAAAGCATATGTTTATTAATCTATTACAATTTGATAAAAATTACGATACGATACATGTCGAATGACATAATTTACTTACTCGACTCGTATCGAACTGTTATTCGATATGATAGATTACTCGATATCGAATGCGGTGATTAGGACCCTGATTTTCAGAAGAAAAAATCAAATTAAAATTTCGGCACCTATAATTAAAATGTTAATATTTTTTAAACTTTGTCAGCCATGTCGGGCTTACCTCTTTTAGTTTGGAAGAAAATTGGCTCATATAATATTTGTTTTTGGTTTTTAAGTATTGTTGAAATGGTGTAATTTTACCAATAAATTTCTTACGAAAATTTTCTTATATACAGAATGTAATGCATTCTCATGTTTTTTAAATCGTAGTGCATCGAGCATACATATTTACCTAACAAAGTTTAGTTTCGCAAAAAAACGTTTATTTCATTGTGCTTATGTCTAAAACAAATTGTTTCCAATTTTCTTAACAATAAATTATAATTTCAACTTTAAAGTAATCCGAAAGTGTATGACGCTGAGCCTACTTAAGAATAATTAATTTGTATGTCAACAAAAAGTTCGATTAATAAATCTAAAGTTAAATATTAAAAATATTTGCAATTCTTGTTTCCCTCAATTTTTTTTTGTTATTGGGTATTTCTATGGCCCTGACTGTAAAAAAAATACTGCGCGATTGCTAACAGCTTTACTATTTGAAATTCACAGTTTTATTAGTTGGAGAAAAAATACAAGAATATTAATACACATGTTATGACAATTTTTATTGAACACTATCAAATGATCTTTTACAAGGTTTCCTTCCATGAAAGACTTTAGGTAGACCTTGTAGTAAACTTCAGCAGTAGTCTGACATCAAATGTAACTTCGACCTTCAATGATAATACTTATCCATTGTTCTAATATCCTGATGAAATTTTTTACCCTGCTCCGCATGAAATCGGTCTAAATGCAAGTGCACGAAGTCGATTTTTAAGATCATGTTGTACCCTAGCTCTAGACATTGTCTTCAGATTCTTGTTCCCTGGGAAATTAATTATATAACTAGTGTTGCCACAAAGAAAAATATTTTCCTACCAAAGTCATCCCTGAAATCTACTAAAACCTAGTAAATCTTTAAAAAAACTACCAATTTTTTTATCATAAATTAATTGTATCCTTTATTTTGCCAACTACACAAAATCACTTGCATTGCTTTCATAATGCCATTTACTACGTTTTTTCATTCATTTTAGAGTAGTAACTTATACTAACATATACATTTTTTCAATTATTTTTGTATTTTGTACAGAACTTTTTAAGCACTTTTTTGGAAAATAATAATAAAAATATTTAAAATTGACGAACAATTTGTTCTACCAAAAACGCATAAAAACTGGAACAAACCAATTAACCAAACTACCAAGTCGTTCATAAAAAAAGAAAAACTACCAATTTTGGTCTGATCGGACCAAAGTCGCATCCCTGCTCATAACCAAAAGAAATGAATTCCAAGCTTTGTATTCAACTTCAGTCATTGGTTTCACAAAATTATGACCAGTTGTATGGCCCACTAAAAATACCAGCTTTCCACTTTTCTGTACTTAATCCTGGAAATATGCACAAAGGAAAATTAAATCAAGTGCCTTCACAAACTGTTTAATTGATCGCTCATTTTAGCTGAAAGGTTAAAAATGCACTAGTGCAATCGCTCTTTTTCCTTTTGAACTATTTTTTAATTTTCACATGGCAACCAGTGGTTCTTTTATGATTTTTAGAGAGTATGTTTTATAATTTTCAATAAGAATAACAAATAATTGATATTATTCTCAAAATGGTGAATACACATTGTCAGAAAAATTAAACATCAGTACACGTACATACATACATACGAGTATATGCATGAATTTTAGTTCATTTTGTTTAATAGTGCAAACACAAAGGATAGTTCAAAAATTTATCTAGGTATACATACAAATTTGAACTAGTTCATTTAGTTCAATTGAGTGATTAGCTCAACTAGTTCGTTCGTGAACCACCCAAGTCTACTGTTTAATTATGAAGTGGTGGAATTGTGATGCGGTCTCGGCTCATTAAAGGCATGTTCTATACATTTTTTGTACCAACTTGCAGCACTTTTCTTCGACTTCCTTTTATTTTCTAACGCAAAAGTAGCAGTCATCATTATGGTTACGAGGTCGCCAAATCTTGGGTATTACGAACATTATTGCATCTTACTTTTCAGTGAACCATAACCATAGACATATCAAACATTTCTGGAATACACCATTAGGAATCATTCGGTTGTCTTTAACTTCAAAGTATTGATAATAAGCAGTTTCCAAAACGTTCTATATGGGTTTTCCATACTTTTCGAATATATATTCACCACCACTATAGCCAAAACAACCACGCAACATTGCCGCAATTAATTGGGGCTTGTGAATTTTATTCTGGTGGTTAAAAATGTTAAAATAGGTTTTGAAGTAAAAAATGGTAAATTGTAAAATGCAGTACAAACTGACTAATTTATAAAAAAATCTTATTTTTTTAACAAAAAACTGCAAAACTGAGTAATGCTTCAAAAAAACTGTAAAATCCATATACATAAATCTGCACATTTGGCAACGCTGATATTCAGTGAAACTCACTAGCAATAGAATAGAACTAACCAATAATATGTGTAACTTTGTGTCAGTGTTTGCAATATAAGATCAATACGTGGTTAAATCGTCTGCTGAAGTTGTTTCGTTATACTAATAAACCATAAAGGAGAACTTCAGAGTACATACGTTAAAAAAATTAGGTGTTTTCGTTTTCGACAGAGTTTGCTATTGCGATTGCTATTAGTAAATTTAAAACTCACAGCAATAGTTAATTTTTTTGCTAAATAAGCAGCAGCTACATAACAAACAATGGCATAGTTTTAAAAAAGCAACCAGAGAAAGTTCCAATTTGACTGATAAAACTACGAACAAATCTGTTAGCTAGTAGTCTAGTAGCCGTTCTAAAAAGGGCTTCTGTGAACCAACCACTAAAAAGAAAGAAGTTAACAAACCAGAAAATTTTCGCCGAACTATGATACAGGTAAGTTCTTCCACTGGGTACGAAAAATAGCGAATATAGTATAAAGTGGAGTCTTCAAGAACTTTTTCATTTTTTCAACGAGTTTAAGTTATTTCGAATCTGTGTTATTTAAAGTTTTCTTATTTTTCTCAATGATCGTCTATGCCAAAGTTAAAATTTTACGTTGTTGCAGATATCAGCAGCAATAAAAATATTCTAAACCTACTTGATGTTTGGGTCCTAAGGCTAAATTTGAAAAAAGAAGATGCTGATCCACAGGATTTACAATTACCTGGGTATTACCTTCTACACTTTTTAGTTTCCATAGGGGCCTTGTGTTGTACATACGCAATGAAGTTGTGTACCAGTGCCAGCAATCATTAGGCACGCCTAATCCTGAATTTAGCTGTCTATGGGTTAAATTCAAGATCAAGTCGCACTATTTGCATTTCGGGTTTCTTTATAGAAGTCCAAACGCGGGAAGGGACAAAATTTTATCCGGCTTCGATTCTCTTTCCGATTCCATATCGAAGATACTTGTCCGAACAGTGAAATTGTTGTTGGTGGTTATTTCAATGTTCACAACTCATCTTGGCTTCGCCATTCGAGCCATACATCTCCAGAAGGCCGATATGTTGAGTTATTTGCCGCGCACAACCACCTTGCGCAACTGGTGAATGAGCCAACGCATATTTCGTGTGTTGAAGGGCACCAAAATAATACTCTCGATCTTTTTTTAACTTCGCACCCTCTAGGTAACTCGGATCATGGCACCATATCCGCTTCCTTTTCGGTTCCTGGACTTCGAAACGTTTCAAAAGCAGCCACGAAACGTTTAAAATAGTTATACGATAAGGCTCGTTGGGCTGTGCTCAACGATTTTTTCCGGCATTTTAATTGGAAACTTTGTTTCCCTGACAGTAACACTGATGCCATGCCGGAAATGGTTGTAAACATAATTTTGCTAGGAATGAAAGCTTTTATTCCATCAAAGAAAACTTCGATTAAACCTAGAATGAAATCCTGGCTTAATCAAACGTGTAGAAATGCAGTCAGATTCAGAGGGGAAGCATTCAGTGCCTGGCATAAAAATAAAAACGCAGACACTGATTCGCTACGCAAAAGAGCGAGATCTTAGTGTGCCAAAGTACTTAGGCGTGAAAAAGGTCTACAAGATGAGCATCTTCGTGCTAAAGTTCTTTCTGCCCCTCGGGGCAGTAAGAGCTTTTGGTCATTTGTCAAAAAAGTAAAGGATAATGCTAGTTCCTCAATTCCGACTCTTTTGAAGGATGACCAAATATTCACTAAACCGGCTGACAAAGCTAACCTTCTGGCCGGCCAATTTGCAAGAAATTCCTACATGCCGGAAAGCAATCAGCCACTACCCGTGCTTGACAGAGTATCAGTAACTATGCTATAGATATTCTTTCGAGCAAATGCAGTTAAAAAGGTCTTAGCAGATCTTAATATTAACAAGTCTTCTGGGCCGGATGGCATTCCAGCACTGGTCTTGAAACAGTACTCTAACAACGCTAGCACGTCCATTAGCGACTCTTTTCAATACCTTGTATCATGCTGGTGAGTTTCCAATGTGCTGGAAGTTAGCTAATGTAACGCCAATCCCCAAAAAACGAGAGGCTAGCAACAATGAAAATTACCGCCCAATTGCAGTCTGTTTTACTCTTTCTAAGGTAATGGAAAATATTATAAATTTTCATCTTGTCAAATATCTGGAGTCCAACAGCTTACTAAGCGACCGCCAGTATGTTTTTCGTAGGGGGCGCTCTACAGGAGACTTGCTAACTTTCCTTTCGGAAAAATGGTGGCTGTAGATATCTCCAAGGCCTTTGATAGTGTGTGGCATGGTGCATTCCTGTCAAAACTTATCGCCTTTGGTGTCGGTGATAGCTTTTCTCGATTTATATCGAGCTTTCTCAGGGATCGCACTATACGAGTTGTTATAGATGGGATTTCATCAAACGAGTTCAAGATTAATTCAGGGGTACCGCAAGGCTCTGTTCTTTCTCCTACCCTGTTTCTTATTTTTTCTGAATGACCTTCTCTGTCAAACTTCCAACCATATCTACTCTTTCGCAGGATTTACCATTCGTATTCATTCTGCAGACGGCCGAGCCTTTTAGATATTGCGGCCAAGCGACAAAACATGAATGATACGCTCAATCACGATCTCGTAACAACATCTAATTGGGGCCGGGCGATTAGAGTCGACTTTAACGCTCGTAAGACTCAATGTTGTATGCTAACGCACCGGCGTTCGGCCGAAAATGGTGTTACATCTATACTATAACATCAGCAGCTCTTGATGTTCTTCGCATGAATATCCAATGTGACGTTCGGTGGACTAAGCACATCTTTTAAGTCTGAAAAGAAACCTTCAGGTGTATCGGTTTTCTCAAACGGTGTAAAACATATTTCACCTCGGTGTAAAACATATTTAAACCACTTACATCCGTCCAAAAATGGAATACAACTCTCATGTATGGGCCGTTGCTCCAAAGTCTGTTTTGGAATTACTCGACCGGGTGCAGGAGAGGGCGAAGAAGCTCATAGGTGACAGTAGGGTATCAAACTCATGCATAGACGCGCAACAGATCTATGAATTTCGTCGGATGGTTATAAAAATATTACAAAATTGTGAAGTTGATTGACCGAGAACAGCACACGACGAAAGTATATTTAGGTAACAGTAGGATGTTCATTGTACGTTGTATTCAAATGATGTTGTCTACCGTCAGTGCATTATAGCTGTATATTCAATGAATTTGATATCTGGAAAAGCAAGAGAGATATTTGTAATTGAAAGCAAATTTTTATTTTTGATGCCTTTAAAATCATTCCTTTTATAACACCCTGTACTCATCATGAATATATTTAAATGAATTAACACAATAAATAGACTGATATTTAGGTAGACAAATATACTTACAAACATATAAACATACATACATATGTACATTCATATTGTACACACAGTTCAGTTGTCTATGCAAGAATATGAATGTAACGTACAACATACATACATACTACGTATTGTAGAACTTACTCGTTCACCATGCCCAGTACACTTATAGGGCTCCCTTTTTTATCCATTCATGAAAAACTAAAAAAAAAAACAAAAAAACAGAACAGAACAGATAGAAATGAACAAAATTAAAGAGTTGATGCGGCCAGCAACAAACAACGTCACTACCAACAACTGGCTAGGTGGCTGAATAGCAGAAACAACTAGATATCTGGCTGTCTGGATGACTCTGTGAACATGTTTTGGCTGAGTGAGTGCACTCATTGCGGTTAATAAGAAATGTATGGATGTAGCACGAATGTTTATTCTGTCTTTTGGTTTTATATTTTCCAACATTTTGGGGCAGCCAAGAAGGAGATGAAGATGAATAGCAAAGTATTTGAATACTTTAAGGAAGTTAAAAAGAAGAAATAATTAAATAATGTAAAAAAAATAACAAATAGAAAAGGTAACAAGAAATAAATTAAAAAAAAGAAAAATACAAATGTGAGGCTATTAATAAAATTCCTCACTTTGTTTCTTGCCAAAATATTTTTTGTTGCCAAAGCGTCAACAATTATCCAAAGTGCATCTAATACAAGCAAAATATCCCGAAGTTTACACACATGCGAGGTATGTACCAGCAGTTCCTAAACAATATCTATTGATTTTAATTCAAAAGCTGGAAATACCATCTGATTCAGTTGTTCAGTTTGTTCAGTCTGCTAAGGAAAATGTTTTGTTTATTTTACAAAAGGTAAAAATACACAATTGAAATGACACTAAAAATATGTTGGGAGAACCTTTTTACACGTATAATAAAAAAATACCTCTTCTACATTAAGTGATTGTCAATAGGGTTGTCAGATTTATTTTCACCTATTTCGCCAAAATAGCCAAAACAGTTTTTTGTTAAAGTTACACAAGTAAATTTTAAGAGAAACACGTGCGGTTTCGTGTTAATATATATATATATAAATATATAAAAATAAGGCATGGCCATACTTTTTCTTCCAAGTGTTTATTTTATTCAAAAGGGGCAGCGAAGCGCACTAATGAGATCTACTATATTTAGTATTTAATTTCTGAGTTGACTTCCTTACCATAGAAAAAACTGGACAGCCTTTAATATATACAATATTTTTGAATTTTGAAAATATTTTTAACAGATCACAAAAAATAAATTTAATAGAAGTAGCGAAAATTCGCCAGTAAAAAAGTCGCAAAAGTATATAAATATTTTGTTTTTTTTTATTTAAAATGAAAAGGTAAAATGAAAGGTAAAATATTACTCAAAACAATGAAAAATGGTGGTTATTATAATAAATGGAGACCTGCACATACCAATCCTTAAGGTATTTGTCAACGTGTTCTTATTTAGAATATGTTCTATAGGAGTTAAATTTATGTAACATTACTAAAGATCAACAGATGTCTGCAACATGCCCTATTTTAATTCATAAAATTTATATTTATGTGTTTCACAGTCGTGTTTTGGTGGAATTCATTATTGAAATTGATCTTTCTATGCAGTAATTAGCAGAATATAAATAAAAAATCCAATTTTTCTTTAAAATTAATCACCTCATTTGTAAAAAATATTGTTCCAACTTAGAGAGAATAAAACGGACTTAATTCTTACTTCATAGCTTCCTTTGTATTGTAAGATTTTAAAACCAAAAGATGTTTGTAAACTTTAAATAAAGTTTCTAGTTTCGACAATAAAATCATCTTTAAAAATGAAAAACCATGTCGCCAAATCCAAAATTTTATCACCAAATAATTCTTGCAAAAAAACCGACTTCAAAACAGACAAACTTAAAAGCATGTTGCTTTAAGACGGTAACTATTGCGACACCCTGTAATTTCCGAATTCAAATTTTATACTAGTTATAGCGGTCGTAGCAATACAGGTTCGTTGTAAATTTCAACCTTCTGTCTGTAACGGTTTAAAAGTTTGGTCATATACATCAAATTACATAAACTATTGCGACACCCTGTAATTTATAATTTTAAATAATTATACTTATTATAACAGATATAGTAATGGACATTCTGTCTAATTGTTAAGTGTTTATCAATAACTGTTTAAAAGATAGGGTCATATATATCAAATGACGTCACCTATTGGGACACCCTTTAAATTCAAATTTTAATATAAATACTTTTTAAAGAACACTTTGTAATACAGATTCTTTTTAAATTTTAACTTTGTGTCCATATACATCAAATTACATCAACTATTGGGACACCCTATAATTTCCAATTTTAAACATTTATACTTGTTGTTATTCGAGACATAGTAGTGACCATTTTGTCTATTTTTCAAGTGTTTGTCTATAACGGTTCCAAAGATGAGGACATAATGGTCAAATAACATCAATAATGGGGACACCCTTTAATTTATAGATCCAAGTTTTATACTTGTTTTAATAGCGGACTAAGCAATATAGGTTCTTTGTAAATTTCAACTGTCTATCTATAACAGTTGAAAAGTTTGGCCATATATATTACTTTTACATTAACTATTGGGACACCCTTTAATTTCCAAATGCATATTTTACACTTGTTATTTTAGCGGACTTAGCAATACAAGTACTTTGTAAATTTCAACTGTCTGTCTATAAAGGTTCAAAAGTTTGGCCATATATATATCAAAATAAACCAACTAATGGGACACCCTTTAATTTCTAATTTTAAATATTTATACCTATTATAACAGACATAGTAACGAACATTCTGTGCAACTTTCAAGTGTTTGTCTATAACGGTTCAAAAGATAGGAGAATAAAGGTGAAATTAAGTCACCTATGGGGTCACCCTTTAATTTTTAATTTTATTTTTTAATTACTTTTTGTTGTTGGGAGCTACTGTGATACGCACTTTTTTCTAATTTTAAATTGGTGACCTATAATGTTCATAATACACGTAAAAAACATGTATGTTGTATGGGGACACCCTTTAATTTTTAAAATTTTGAACTTCTTTTAAAATGGGACCAATCTGTAGCCATAACCTTTCTAATAGTGCAAAATTTTTAAAATCGGTTCAGAAATGACTGAGTTCTGCGGGCACAAACATAAAAAAAAAAGCAACATTCAGACGAATTGATAACCTCCTTCTTTTTTTTAAGTCGGTTAATAAAAAAAATCTACACTTTTGGCGAGAAATCGTCATATCTGACAACCCTGATTGGAAGTTTGTTTTATTCTCTCTAATTTGAAAGAAAATTACAAAATAGATGATTAATTTTAAAGAAAAAACAGAAGACAAAAATTGGATAATTTTATTTTAGACACTAGCAGCATGTAAATCATTTTCTGGATCACTACATCCGTCTTCTGCATTCTTCGCGTCTGTCTACTTTGGGTGGTGTTTAGTTGATAACATCATCTATTTAACCAACCAAACTCAGATATCATCATCGTCAGTTGTTGAGAGCAAAGTTTACCACCAACCTAAAGCTTTCCTATTATTCGATATTTTTCTTTAATATTTTACCACCTTATATTTTTATTTATTATTTTATTATATGTGATTGTGTAATTTTATTATTTGTGATTGTGTAATTATGTTAATGCATTATGGATGCTTAAATTAGATACCTTTACTTAATTGTGAATAAAATTAAGATTTCTGCATCCATTTTAATGAGATATCGTTTATTTTATGTGTTCCTCTTACACTGAGGGAAAAACGACGTTGCAAAATCGACAACGATTGTGGTCACATTGACACCTTTATGTTGTCAGTTTTGTTTAACAACGTGCGTTGTCAACTTGTTAACGAACGTGGTCGCAATCACAACGAATGTCTTCAACGTGCTCGAATGTCAACGAAAGTGCTTGAATTAGCAACGCACGTTGACAACTTGTCAACGAACGCGCTCAAAAAACGCAATATTTTCAAATTCCACGAGTTCTATTAAATATTTTTCATTATCATAAATTCATTTATATTATGCAGACGCATTTTTTCTAAATAACAAAATGAAGCGATCTAAAAATTGGAGATTGGCTCCAAACGACTGAAGACGTTTTGATGCCAAGAGCTTTTACTTTATAGCCAATGATGAAAATGACGATGAAAAATGAGAAAAAAATTAGAAACCGTCAACTTCGACCAGTTAAAATGTAAGTTAACCAGTTTGAAAGAACAAAGTTTAATATTTACTTTTGTTTTTGTAGCACCACAAAAACCCTTTAAGAGTTTGCGGTTTTTAAAGAGACAATGGAGTTTAGACAGATCTTTTTCTGGAAAAACCAGATGTAATATGGTGTTGTAATTGTAATGATCATTGTTAACTACTTTTTATTATGTTTATAAGTATAAATTCATGGTTTGGAATGATCAGGTGACACAATGTCTGTGCAAACCAATGTTGAGCATTGATGAAAACGTGATGAAACTGCGGCAAATTACTCCAAAAAACGAGGAAGTATTATCCAAGGTAAAAGAAATTTCAATATGTTTTATATAGAACATCTTAAACAATTTTTTTGTGATATAATTAGTACTTGCAGACACTGTTAAACGCAAAATCAAAGGAAATACAGCGCTTAAAAATGCTGATGATTAAACACATTTAAAATTTGTTCCTTGTAATAAAAAACACGTTTTATAAATAAAATAGATTTTAAAAATGTATAATCTATTACAATCTGTTTTATTATTATGGTAAATTTGAAAAGAACAAGCATTTACAAATCGACAACGGTATAGTGTCGTTCGTTGTCATTTCAACAACCCTTCGTTGTCAATATTTCGTTGTCGAATTGATAACGTTCGTTTACAGTTTGAGCACAAACGTGGTAGATACACTTTCGACACCGCATGTGGTCACTTAGTACACGGATGGTGTCATTTTTTCTCTGGGTGTATGTGCTTGCCTTTATCTATTCATACATATAATAAAATAGTAAATCATTTCCGCCTGTCTGTCTGTCTGCTTTTCATTTATATTCGCATCACTTAAAAACTACTGGATGGATTTTAACAAAATTTTGTGAAGTATCCTGATATTTTTTCCCCAAAAATATCTTATTTCCAAGAGAAAGTTATGAAAAAGCAGTGAAAGTACGCAGTTGAACTAAACTAGCTGGGCTAGTAAATAATAAGTTTTAATTTTTTTGCTTTGTTCTACTTGTTTACATCGAATGACGAGTTATCGAGCTATGATAAAATATACTAATGCGAATCTGTGATTGTAACACCTAAATTCTAGAAAACTTCAAAACCCTTTTAGATAGTAGTAGCTCATAAAAAATGCTGATATTCAGTTAAGTTTATACCGTTAACGTATTGTTAAACATCTACAAAATTTGAAGACTGTGCAAACAAACATTAACTCGAATGTAATAAAGTGCTGGCTGATTAACTACTTTAATATCTCGAGTTTCATTTAAGCGCTTCACAATGTATTGTTAGGTTTGCCGAGTTATATTTAAAAATATGAGCAAAGGAACGAAATTTTTAGTTGTTCCCTCTTATTTTAGTTTTAATCGATTTTATGCCAAACTGAATCCTCTCTCATCAAGAACCACAGTGAAAATTAAGATATTGAAATCGTTAAGCAGTATAAGAAATTTTAGTCGTTTTTTTATCGTTTGAGACATTAAAAATCATCTGGTCCATTTGCAGGCTATTCGCTCCACAAATTTTATTCTCTCAGTTTACTGATGTAATATTTATATTAATTGAAAGATAGCTAAGTCAAATAATTATTGCAAATACAAAAGCTTTTAATAGTTAAAAAAGAAATAATAGCTATTTGATAAATTCATATAACCTTGAAAAATTAAAAATGCAAAGATCACTTTGTATATTAAAAACAGGGTAAATAATGAGCATTTCACGGAGGTAATCTTTCGCTGAAACATACATTTAAGTTGGAGGAATCTCATTTCTTGAAATATTTCCAATTCTAATTTAAAAATTACACAATAATATATACAATCTAACCTCAATATACATAATCATAGTAAAATCAGTTTTTTTTTTAAATATTTTGACTAAACTTCGACTGAAGCAAAATTGTTCTGTAGTTTGTCAATGTTCTTTTTGTTTAGTAATCAACTATGACTTTGACATGTTTACGAGTAGACACACGGGTATACACATATTTAGATTTACACAGTTGCAGCACACTGTCCTACAAATTTGAACACAAAAAATTAAATCCGATAACCAAATCAAAAGCAGCCGCAAATTTAACTTCATTTAAAAATTTTTAAGAATTTTTAATGTAAATGGGCGGTTTATGAGGTGGCTGCTCCATCAATATAAATAAAATCAAATATCATTCGTTGATAATCGCTTCACTTAAGAACGGCTGCACCGATTTGGCCAAATTAATTTTTTAAATCTTCAACATAACGCAACTTAGGTTTTTACGGAAAGAAACATTGACCTCGCCAACTTTTTAAGTAGCTTTAGAAGTATTATAGGTAGATCTTTGATTCTTTTGCACCAGTAACCCCCTTATTAGATTGGGACAGTGAGTGTGGTACCTCCTAAACAAAGTGAAAAATTATTATCGAATACCTAGAGAACTCAAATAGGTAGAGTCAATACAATAGGTAGATTGGGATAGTGTGCGTGGTACCTCACATACAAAGTGAAAAATTATTATTGTGTACCTAGAGAACTACAAAATGTAGAGTCTTGACAATTTGCACAAGTAACCCTCGTACTAATGTACATAATCTAGCAAAATACAGACTGGATGAGGATAGTGGGAGTGGTGCCTCCTATATCAAAACATATCAAAATATTCATATCGTGTTATTAGGCATAGTCTAGCAAAAACAGATTGGATGGTGTCGTACCTTGCATATGAACTGAAACAGTTTTGTTATGAGAATATCGTGCGTGTTCGAGTTGAAGGTTAGCCATATTTTTCTTCCAAGTTTTATTGTGTATTTTGTGGATGGTTGTAGCGAAGCGCACCGGGGATAGCAAGTATTCATTAGAATATTTTTAATTAAAAAAGTTTCATAAACAATATTTCTATGGAAATTTATTTCACAAATCAAAAATATTTTTTACAAATGTTTCCCTTAGGAAGTTACTTGTTGAATTTTGCTTTCGAGAACGAGTATATAAAAATTCGAATTCAGAATATATCAATCCAGATATCTCTTTATCTATATTATTCTTAACAGTTTGGGAGTTATTTAAAAAAATTTAAAAAGGTTTTCATCAAAAGTAAAAAAAAAAAAATAAAAATGATCTAAACTTATTTTGCAAATGCTAAAAAAAACAAATTTTTTCCTTAACTTTGAAGTTATGGTGGTTGTATTGCAAATAAAATGAGTAATGTACAGTGGGTGACAATTCAATGGAAACTTTTGTTACATTTAGCAAATAATTTGTTATTTGTTCGAGTTATGTTGTTATGGGTAACACCGTGTGACAGTAAAAATAACTTTAAACTGATTTATTGTAAGTTTCAGGTCTGGGTTCATAATTTTTAGAAATTGAAGTACATATATCTTCGAAAATCTCAATCGGTCTATTAGCTCTCCGCAAAAGCGTTGAAAAAATTAGTGTAAATAGCTCCTAAGCAGTTATATAAGGAAATTTAAGGAAACGATTAACTAAACGACTTTCTACTTACTTCACTTCTAATGTAATGTGTTCAAGGTGGTAACTTTTTGTTTTCAAATGAATACAAAAAGCCAGACGTTAATATTTTTGGAACAAGAAGTATTCCGCGATTTAATTATAAACGTCGTTAGTTGGTAGAAATGTTAAAAATAGTTAATAAACCAACCACAGAGAAAATGTTGTTTAGTTTAATGATTTTGAATTTGTTAAAAGTTAATACTATATTTTTTTAAAATAAAAATAATTTTTTTTAGAAGTACGTTAGTTAATATTTGTTTTCCTGCTGATGCTGCAGAAAGGAGACCTAATTATTTATACTTAAGTTATGTAATCTAATATGTCGCAGGTAGCTGTTAAAAGTGATGTTTCTTTTAAATTTACCAACATAATAATTTGAGTGTAGTACTTAACAAACCATAAACCGTCTCAGGACGCCAACCGCATTCTGAGAGGATTACCTTTAAATATCCGACTGAAAGAATTTCATCGAAATTTAGTTTTTTCTTCGATTTATTCACCTTAATTTCCAGTATCAGTGAGTCAGTGCAGTTACTTTAACAACTCAATAGGTCCCTGTTTGCAAGCGACTAGAACACTACTTATACGTTTGGGGATCACGACTTATTATTCTGAAAGGTTGTGTTTTGCTTAACGCAATTGCAAATAATTGTTATGAACAGGGAGGCCAACTTTTCAAAGACGAATTCGATCTTTTTTGATTATGACACGAATTCACTTTTCTTAGTTTTTTGTTAATCGAAATCTATTATTACTTCATTTCGATTTACTTTTAGGTGTCGAAATTTATTCGAGTAGAATTTTCTTTTGTTTCATTACATATTTTTTTATTCAATATTATTCTTCTATTTGCATGAGTTTTATTAGGACATCCACTCGATCAATCATCTCTTGATTAATCGTTGAATTATTAATCGATTATTATTTGAGTAAGAAAAATTGCAAATTTCGATTAAAAAATAAATCGAACAAAATATTTCGGTTAATCGACAAAGCCACTAAAACTAATTTCTATTAAGATCTCTAATTTTTTACTTCTTATTTGTTCGTTTAAGAATAATTTCGAACTAGACGTGGTTAGTAAACATATAGAAAAAAATAATACCTATAACCCTTGAATTTTTTCATAAATCAATTATGACTTTTTAAAATTTTTAAATATCACATTTTCATAAGTGCGCTTGAAGTACTCAAGTAAAAATTAATATTTGGACTTCATGAAAAATGTTATATATAAAACGTGTTCCTTATCTTTTGCTCAAAATCTAAAAATATTACTATTTATAATATAATTTTTATTTTTGTTTTAATGTCACAATACAATTAAAAATTAATTTCTAATTTAATTATCGAGTAAACTAACGAAGACCTTTGGATACTCTAGATTTTATGTTATTGACTTTTTATATACACTGCTTTACAGCGAAAATGTTTAAACTTTGTATTGCATTTTCTAGATAATTAGAGGATCGTGATCACGAAAAAAAAAAATTTTCTTTTTCATTTCGGCCATTGACAAGATACAATATACATATCGATACCTTAATATAGAAAGGCCCTAACTGACGTTTTTCCCACTTTACAGGAGAAGGAAAAACTTAATAAAAATTATAGTTTTGTAGTCGCGAATTATTTTTTAACGGAATTTTTTATTGAATTCTTTTAGCGTTTTAATGCTGTAATAATTTTTTTTATTTATGCATATGTATTAGAAGATCATCTATCCAAATAACACAAAAAAAAAAAAAAATCGTTAAAAAACGAGTTAGGGCCTTTCTATATTAAGGTAACGATATGTACATGTGTTTCTCAATTTAATATTGCTTGAAATAAAAAATAAAAATGCTCAAATAAAAAAGAAGACACTAGCGTTTGAATTTCCCATCAATTCGATGCATTAAAAAAAAATAAAATAAATTATGTATGTATTATGTGAATACATAAATAATTGATTTTATACAAAAAATAAATGCTGGTGTTTTCTTTTTTATTAGAGCGCTTTTATTCGGTATCGGCCTATTGTGTCTTAAATTTTTTTAAACCACAAACGTATACAAGGTGCATTAATCAGGTAGCCTCACTACGAAGGCGAAATATTAAGGCGAAAATTTTAAAATTTTTTATATGGAGTTTGATAGTTCAACTTTCATTTAAGGCAAGGTATTTTTATCTACTAGGTAGTGGCGTCCGCCCAGCTGATTTAGTAGTTCGACATGTCAAAAGTTGTATGTGTTCAGAAATTTTATAGTGTAGAAGTGAGAAAGCAATAAAACACATACACGCCTTCTCAATTTTGTACTATGTTTTCTGACATTTCGAACTACAAAGCAACAACAAAATGCCATCTTGTTCTTGTATTGTTGCATTTGTTGTAGGGATGCCACTACCTAGTAAAATAAATATACCTTGATTTAAGGGGAAAAATTGTCAAAAACCATATAAAAAATTGATTATTTACGCCTTAACATTTCCCCGCAGTAGTGAGGCTACCTGATTAATATGCCTTGTACATATTGTTATTATTTGGGGTAAAAACAGCTTCTACAGCTTAACATAAACACCTTAAAATAAATAGTCGTTTGCAAAAAGAGTCAAATTATTATTTTCTTCTTCTGGCCATGTATTTGTTTGATTACAATATTTTGCCTTGTAGTAAATCATAATTTGAACAGCAGATAAAAATAGAGGGTAAAAGGGAAACTTTATTGAAGAAAGCATAAAGTGACAAACACGCTGTTCATAAGAATGAAAAGAGGTATGATAGCTCTTTTTTGAAAAAAAGTGCTAAAGGGAAAAGTTCCGCATATCAGAGGTATTCAAAAAGAGCTAAAAATAGCGCGAAAAGAGCTTGGCATCGTTGGGTCTGAATGTGAATGTTGAGTAAACAGCCATCCTACTAACCTACTGATTGCCAAACAATTTCAATTTATGGAAAATGATTAAAGTGTCACTAGAATTATCTTGAGATCATTCACCCACTTTTATTTCAATATGATACCTCATATGACCGACTGGATATTTGGCCACGACAAGCACTCGCATAAATTGGTTGAAACAGTATACATTGTTCGGAAAATATACCGGTAAGAAAACCAGAAGACATGTGGGCTGTGTGATAATTTGGATAAAATCCTGAAGTTAGGTCTAAAAGACCTTGTAGACCTATCTGTCTATGTCTATGGTATCTATAAAGTTTTAAATCAAATTAGCTTGGAATTTTTTTTTATTAAAAACAATTCTAAATTGACAATTGTTTATTATTGGTATTTTTTTGTTACATGGTGTTATTACACTTTTTTAAAAATTCTCACATGCAGCAGAGATCGTTAAATTTAAAATTCAAACAATAAATTTCTATTCATTATCATCTCCAGCATATGTACATATGTATGTGCATACATATGTATGTGTTTATGTATGAAAAACAGTATCGTTGCTTTTGAACTGCGACTACGACAGACATTTGTTTGCCAAAAGTGTTGATTGCTCATTTAAGTGAGTGTGGGGCAAGGCCGTTGGTTTGGAATAAGATAATCATTGGCGTAGAAAGGCCATTCTGGGTTAGGCAACAGGAATTTTTCAAAAATGCACTATATTTATATGAATGTGTTTTCTTATTTCTTATATTTCTAATTTCCAATAAAAGTAAGTTCTGCTACTCCCTTTGAAAAAAAAAACAAGTTACGCCAATGACGAGATACCAAAAAGAGGATGTCTGGTTTACAAAATAAATGCAATTGCTCATTGTAAAACAGTGAAATTATGGTAATTTTTTATTTCTACCCTTGCGCCATTATAACAAATATGTATGTATGTTTATGTAGTTTGTTCCAAAATCCACAATTTACTTTTAACTATTTAAATTTTTTAAATCAGCTAACATGATATTATGAATACTTCCTTAACAATTTAATATGTTGCTGGTTTCGGAGACACTTTTATACATAATACATAAATGACAGGTGAAGGATCGGCATTACCGGCCCGAATGATACAGTATTTACAGTGTGGTTTTTGTGAGAATTATCATGATGACTTTTATCGAAACTTATATAGATATTTTCCCCGGCGACTAATCAAACACAAAATATTTTCTATAGATTTTGAATAGCTCTTGAATGAAAAAGGAGAGTTCGATTATAGTGGCAGTTATACAGATATACAGGTTGGAAAGAAATGTTACAAACAAAAAAAAAAAAAAAAAAAAAATTTGTTGTTTTTAACATTACTTTGGTCATGATAAACAAGTTTTAGTTAAATCTCCATCGTTAATTGCTTGCTACGCCCAAAGAATGCAACTATACAATTTTTGCTAACCTTAAAACCACAACCAAAGTTTATATGTACTCCAAAATAATATAGTATTCTTTATCTGTATGTAACCAAAGAATGCTTAAAAACAAACAAATAATATTATTATGGTCCAATGTTGTTACAATATCTTTATATATACAATAACTTTATATATATATATATATATATATATATATATATATATATATATATATATATATATATACATACATATACATAATTTTTGTTATTTAACAAAGCTTAAGCGGAACTTTATTATATTCTCTGTTACAATATATGGTTTCGATAAACAAATTATAGTTGTTTTAAAAACTACTTTGCTTACCATAAATAAGCCCAGACATGCAACATGCTAAACTTAAAACCAGAACAGAAGTTTTATAAGTATTCAAACAAATGTTGTATTTATAACCACAAAATTATGTTTCGTGTTAAATGTTAAAAAACGACGCACAATAAATTCCTGTACTTTAAATATAAGAGTAATTTTGTTGTACAGGATATGAAGACAAATAAATAATTAAATTAAAAAAATAATAGTTTAAGTTTATTTGTATTTAACCAAAACATGACTGAGAAAAACAAATGATGTTTGGTTTCAAAAATATTATGGTTTTTCCCGCCGTTGAATGTTTTTTATCAGTTCATATAAAAAAAAATGTTGATTTTATTTATAACTAGTAATCCCCGGTGCGCTTCGCTACACCCATCCACAAAAAATACAATAAACACTTGGAAGAAAAGTATGGCCAACATCTAACTCAAAAACGCACGCTATTCTCACATCAAAAATGTTTTATTTTATATGCAAGGTACGACGCCTACTGTTCCCAACAAATCTGTTTTTTGCTTGCCTATACATATTAACACGATAATAATTTTTAACTTGTTTTGGTAGGTACCACTATCCTAATCCTATCTGTATTTTGCTAGACTATGCACATTAGTATTAGGGTTACTTGTGTAAAGTTTCAAGACTCTAGCTATTGTAGTTCTCTAGGTACACGATAATAATTTTTTACTTAATATGGAAGGTACCCCTTCTATTGACCCAATCCAGTCAGTATTTTGCTACACCATGCACGTTACTCTGAGGGTGGAACAAGATTAACGTGAGTACCTGCCTACTCGGTTTAACCTCACGTTGGTCTTACCACCGAGTGAAACTTAGGCGTAGACTAGCGCCTCCATTGTGTAGTATAACAACACTTTACGATTGCCACCAATCGATTTTTGTGTGTGATACAGTCACAATGAGTAGCAATTTATATAATATGGCAAGCCTTTCCAAGGCAAGCCTAGATCCACATTATAACCTCTTGCTTAGAGGTTTGGAGACTATCCAAACTCCGTCTGTTGAGAGTGCAACAGCACACTTGATCGACCTTGCACCTTACCTACATAAATCGATCTTAAACCACAACCACCACGTGTACCCCCGAAGTCTTAGAGAGGATAGGCTCTCTGTAAGCCACCGATTCCCGTGGTACCAGTCTTTTGGGCACTGGTCGGGCCTCGAAGAGAACCTGTGATTTTTACTCACAGACCTTTTCTTCCAGGTTTAGGCTCTAGGAACCCTAGCGTCTGGTGCCCCTATTTTCCCCGAGTAGACCGCTTCAAAGCATTTGCCATATTCCTGCAGTGACAATTGGATCCCCCGGGGGTGTTACTCTGACGGTTACTTGTGCAAAGTTTCAAGGCTCCATCTATTGTAGTTCTCCAGGTACACGATAATAATTTTTCTCTTTGTATAGTAGGTACCACGCCGACTGCTCCAATCCAGTTTATATATTGCTAGACTATGTGCATTAGCATAGGGGTACTCGTGCAAAGCCCCAAGGCTCTATCTATTGCAGTTTTCTAGGTACACGATAATAATTTCTTACTATGTATAGGAGGTACCACACCCACCATTCCAATTGAGTCTGTGTTTCTCTAAGCAATGTATCTTCGCATAAGGGTTACTGATGCAAAATTCCGAGATGCTACCTATTGCAGTTTTCTAGATATAGGATATATGTACACGATTATAATTTTTCACTTTATATGGGAGGTACCACGCCCACTGTCTCAATTCATTCTGTAATTTAGTATATTCTCATGCAAAGTTTTAAGACACTATCTATTGTAGTTCGCCAAGACCACGATAATAATTTTTCATTTTGTGTGGGAGGTAATACGCCTACTATTCCAATTCAGTCTGTGTTTAGCTAAACTATGTACTTTAATGTGATGGTTACTTTTACGAAATTTCAAGGCGCTACATATGGCAGTTCTCTAGATAAAGGATAATAATTTTTTACTTTATATGGGAGGTATCACTCCCACTATCCCAAGTAATTTGTATTTATCTACCCCATGCTAATGTGCATACATTAGCATAGGGATTACCCGCGCAAAGATTCAAGGCTCTGTCTATTTTAGTTCGCCAGGAACACGATAATAATTATTCACTTTGTATGGGAGGTACCACGCCCACTATTCCAATTCAGTCTGGGTGTATCTAGACTATGTACGTTTTTATGGGGGTTACCAATGCAAGGTGCTAGCTATTGTAGTTCTCTAGATACACGATAATAATTTTTAAATTTGTATGGGATGTACTACGCCCACTATTCCAATCCAGTCTATCCTTCTCTAAACTATGCATGTTAATATATATGTTCCTGTTGCAAAATTTCATGTTACCAAGATATACGATGATAAATATTTACTTTGTATTGGAGGTGCCACGCCCACGTTGAATATCAAAAAAAAGTACTCTATTTTACCATCCGTATATCCAATAACAAACTGTGAAAATTTCAGAAAGATCAGTTCACTGGTATAGGCAGCTATAGCTTTCCGACAAACAAACAATAATACAAACATAGATTAAGTACATATATCATCATTTCGATTATATTAGTGCCTTAAAAGATAATAAATAACATGATTTTTTGTGAATGTAAGTACATATTTGCCCACCAAAGCAATGCTTTCGATTTTTTCTGAAATTAGACTTGTCGTAACGAATTCGTTAAGACATTTCGGTAGCTTGTCTGAAAACTGAAAAACTAACGAAATTGTTATGACATTTCGGTTATTTGTCTGAACAAATAAAAAAAAATATATAAAACTTTGATTTATATGTAAGAAAATAAAAACCACAATTGTATTGAATAAAAAAATTCTAGTAAATACGAAAAAATTTAATAAATATGTACTGTATACATATGTATACAAGATGGACAATTGAAATCGAATTAATTACGGTAAAGTATTGGCTTGAATACCAAATCATTAAATAATTATTACATATATGTATGTATTCAATTAACTTTTAGAGAACGATATTCAAGCTTATACCCACAGAAAACATTTCATTGCGACTTCGTACATATGTACATGTCGTTGCGAATTCGTACCTATATGTCGTTGCGATTTCGTACCTACATATGGTTGCGATTTCGTAACTACATATCGTTTCGATTTCTTTCCTACATATCGTTATGAAGTCGTGTCAACCCTTTCATATAAAAATCGTTACGATTTCGGTAATATTTCGGTTCCGAAATCCATTTTGCTGGTAAGCTAATTGTCGTCGTCTTTACTGTTTTATATAGTTGTGGAGCTCTTTATCTTTATTTAATTAATTAGTTCAATTTCGGCACTTAAGTCAAGCTCCCATAGCGAGATTAATAATCAGTAAAAATATTAAAATAAGTTCAAGAATTATTAAACAATCAAATAATTTTACAATAAGAATAAAATCTAACTTACAAATCTATACAAATAATAAAACAGTAACACATTTCCTGTCTGTCTGTCTTTTACAGAGCTTTTTGTATTTTGATTTATAAATTGGTATTTCAAGCTTTGACAAAGTTAAAAGAAAACTTGCCCTCAAGCGCTTTTTGGAATTTATCTCAGCTCCCAAGGTAGTATTTTTTGACCCATTTTACATTTGTTGTATACATTATATCCGAAGTGGATGCGCCAACTAGCAACTGAGTTACATTTACCAAATTCTCCAAATAGCATCACGATAGCGATTATATCGGGTACAGAGAAAACATGTTTGCTACAGTTAACGGTTTTGATTAGTTTCAGATAAAAATTTAATTAATTTTTTATAGATATTAATGCCTTTCTATTCGAACAAATTACTAAACAATACCCCAAATTTCTGATGGAAATCATTATAAATAAACTGGCTTGTTGGCCGAAACTCTACTTCTAGCTTACATTGCAAATTTCTACTTTATTCGGCCCTAAAAACTATTATAATCTTATTTTACTGCGTGTGAAACAAAATTATTTTTTTGTGCTCTTATTTTATTAATTTATTTATTTACAGTAGTAGACATCAACCCGTAAATAAATTTGAGCCCGGCATTGGCTGGACTTAATTATGTTTAATTTAGTTTTAATATGTGAACACTTATTGTTAGTTCAATTATATTTAAAGATTTAATAAATAATATTGCAAAACAAAATTACATTAGACATAAAATGATAAACATTAACACTAACATAAAGTTAGTATTAAGTGTAGTCTGCCCACGTCCTAACATGGTTGTTAAAACATTTCTTATAAAAGCTATTTTATAATGTCAATTAGCCTTGTTGTGTTATTTTCGTGTGACAATTTCATAATAAAATAGCGCCATCTGTTGCTAAACCTGCTTTGCTATAAGCATTCAAACAACACTGATGGAAAACAGAAAATTATGTTCATTAAAATGACATAAACAGTATTCGCCGCCTATAACAACGAGAACAAATTATTACCGTCGCTCTGGCGGCGTTATTTTTATTCTTGATCAAATCGATGACTAGTGGATACGGGTCATTACCTCTTGCGCTTTAAAAACCGGATTTTTTAAATTGAAAAGATTTGACCCCGCCCAATTTTAGTTTGCATCTAAATGAGAATTTTTTGACAGATAGAGATTAACGTTTGGCTATAAATTGATTAACGCTGATTAATGTTTGGCTATAAATGATAAAACATAACTTGGTCATTAACAACGCTTATTCTTATGCTCCTATTTTTAGTCACTTACAGCCATACCTAAATAAGCGCGCTGTACGCTAACTAATTAGCGCGGCCTCAACTCTTGGTAATTGGAAGACCCGATTTTGACAGAGCGTTAAGTGGTGAAGTTGGCTGCAAACAAAGTCTCACTGTTTTTTGTGTGGAAAAGTACATTTTAGTTAATTTCTGCTTTATCTACGAAAGAAAGAGATTAATAACTAAAAATTGGATTCAACTTTGCGTTTGGAAAAGTATTTCTGTTTTTTTAGTTTACTTGTTGCAAGTTTTTGCTGGGAAAGTAAATGGTCACAGCTATTTTGTCTTATATTTTGCTTTGAAAGCAACTGTTTTTTGACATTTCTAAAGCAACAAACAATAAATCCATGTTTTTTTTTTTTAATTTTGTATTTGCTTTAATTTGGGAAATGAATTCGACTTTTATACCCAGCTAATCCCTCACTGGTTCCAATTTAGGTAAAAAACATGATTTTAACATTGGCGTGTTTTTGGAGGTTATGTGGTCAATTAGTAGTAATTATTTTTTTTGGAGCCAACTTACACTATAAAACTAGTTGCTCGCAATTTTTTTTGTTAGTAGGAGGTTTAGAGAAGTAAGCGGGTCTAACAAGATGGTATGGCTTGAATTTTGAAACAATTTTTTGACACTTGCTTTGTATAATTTTCGCTCAATCTAATTCGCTTTTAAAAATGCATTTATTTTTTGTAAATGTTATTGTGTTTTTTCTCGATTTTATTTTTGTTTTATTTTAGCAGATGTGCGTATGCTTATTTGAAATTACGCACACAAAAAAACGAATATGAAATTAAAAGAAAATGTCGAATGCAAATTCAAGCCGAGTGCATCAAAAATTTCATCGTAAAATTGAAATTAAGTTATAAGAAAAATAATCATCCTGAGGGCAGCTTTCAAAAGTTCCAATAGTTAAAGATAGGAAAGATGTTTTCGCACATGTTAAGATTTTGTTTATTATAAGCAAAAGCACCCAACCAGAGAAAATGTTTACAATGAGAATGTATCGGTGTTTTGCAACGAAAAAAGTCTCTGCATTGTAATATGGCCTGATTATATATATATATATATATATATATATATATATATATATATATATATATATATATATATATATATATATATATATATATATATATTTAGAGTACGTTAAGCTAACTGTGTTCGATAACCTATCGGACAGATAATTTTTTAACTTAAGGTTTATTCTTTTAAAATTACCATAAGTTTGCTAGCTCTTATTTTTGACTAGCCTGTTTTGTGATTTCGCAAAAGGTATTCGAATTACATGTAATTTTTAATTTTTCTATTACAAATTTGTATTTGTATTTGTATTTTTTTATTGAGTGATTTTCTAATACAACAAGATGCAACATCTTTTAATTTACAGTATTAGAATCAGTTAAGTTATAATCAATTTAATTAAGACAAATAAACATATATATGCTTGTGTACAAAATAGATATAAATATATATACGAACAATTTTGACAAAATTAAAAGAAAAGAAAATTTTAGTGTTCATTTTAATTGTTACCATTGTAATATTGGAACAAAAGTTTTTTAAATTTATATGCGTTGCTGGTGAATTGTAGGTATGAGGGATGACGGTTCCAGAGATGTATGGTGAAGATGAAGAATTGATGGTAGGATGCTGTATCACGATATTGGAAGGTCCTAATTGAATTATTCCTAAGTGATGTGGTAAAGGTCAATTTGTTATAAAGATGGTAAGGCTCCTTCGTAGTGATAATTTTATGTAGAAAAGTTAGATTTTTAGTTCCAGGTAGTTATCGAGTGTAATTCCAAATATACGTTTTGAGAATGAAGAAACACTTTCAAATCGTGTTAGGCCATAAACATAACGTGTAATATTGTTAAAATTAGTGTTAATCTTTCTTTTTTCCTTTAAATTACAACTTGCAAAAATTTCTGATGAATACAGCAGTGTGGGTATAAGGAACGTCTTTGCTAACATCATCCTTATTTTCGGTGGTGTGTAGTTATGACTTGGACATAGACTTCTGATGTAATTGTAATTGAAAAAATCTCATTTTTGAGATCACATATTATTGCATAATTGGATGTATAATTGATTACAAACTGCAATTGATATCCCCCAAGTCTGGTTCATACACCTGCACTGGCCTCCGGTTATCTAAAACCGTTCATCGTGTATCGTACTTTCTAGTACATTTATGAAAAATGTTCGTCGTGTCTCGTTGATTTTAAAAAGTAAATAAAAAGAAAGTGGAAGATATAAATTTATGAGTCTCTTAACTTACATCCTTTAACTTCCTGCTGTAAGGGAAAGCATATTATTTGGATAAATTAAATACACGATTCTGTTTTTTATGTAAATTTCACCTTAAATATCTTGAGACTAATAAGCGATACAAATATGAGTTATTTTATGCATTTGAAACACCGAAGTATTTGTTTAAATTATTAAAACATAAATTTTGTTAGTAATTATTTATTTAGCCGGATTTGTTCACTAAAGGCTTTACAAAACAAATTTATTCGAAAGTTTCTTTTTTATGTTACTAAATGCCTCTTCACATTGTAAGTTTTCCACACAATTTTGGGACGCACGCGCAATGCACTTGTTATTGGCACTTTGAATCAAAAAAATATTAGGGTATTCAGTGTTTGATGCAAATGGTCTTGCGAAAGTAGAAATGCGTTATATCATTCAAACTTAACAAAAACAATGGGGTTTTGTTGTTGGATTTCACAAAGAAACTATGATATCACGCATTTGCACTTTTGCAAGACCATTTGCATCGAACACTGAACTCCGCTATTGTATTTGTTCCTTTTGTCAGTTGCTAGTAAAAAAGCTTTCATTATTTTTTTCTGATGTTCCAAAAGTGTGTCATCAAATCTTACAAAAAACATTTATTATTCGATTGTTAATTATTTTGTTTTTCTCGTTTTAGGAAAATGTTCATCGGTGGCCTTAGTTGGCAAACAAGTCCAGGTGGGTTATCTCCTTTAGGTTTCTTTTATATTTGTAGAAACTCTGCACTACTATCAACTTCCATAAACAAAGTGTGAAGTATTTATCATCTGCATTTAAATTATTTATTCGTGAAGATGGGCAAAGGAAATTTTTGAAAAATTGCATAAAATAATATCGCAGCAAAATAATTATAGTAACAAAAGCCATATACTTCTACTAAGATTTACTCTTTTACATATGAATATTTTATCTGTAAATTAAAGTATAACGAATTTCAAACACTTGCACATCTTATGAACATTTAGCTAAACAAAATAAACTAAATACTGATAAAAAAGTTACTTATTTTTTATTCGCAAGGTAGTGAGTTTTTCTTACACAAACTACAGGTTATGTTAATGCTAATTTCATCAAAAACAAAAATCAATATTTTAATTTTTGTACATCAGCGAGTAACTAATAAATTCTTGGTATTGCAAGTAAAGCTTGGAAAATATTCGTTTGTATCTATGGAGAATTATAGGTACGAACTAAAACCTTAAAATAGTTTGTTTGTATTTAAATAGTTGGAAGACTAAATGTAAAGTAAGTCATAATCTATACATATAATAAAATAGTAACTCATATCCGTCTGTCTGTCTGTCTTCTTTTTATTGACGTTCGCATCACGTAAAAACTACTAGATGGATTTTAACAAAATTTTGTGAAGAGGTACCTAAGTATCCTGGTCCCAATATAGTATACTTTTTTCCGCAAAAATATCTTAGAAAGTGGAGAAAAAGGAGTGAAAATACACAGTTAAACTAACCGGTTATGAATACTTAACTTTTTATAAAGTAAAAAAATACATAAACTGATACGTAGCATATCTTAAGGCGGAACTAAGAACGCCCGTATTACCACATAGTACTAAATCGCCGACAAAGTAAAATAATTATTAATTGGCTATACTAGCTTCAAGCTTATTCGCCTGAAGAACACCAGAAGCGCTTGTGAAGCTTTACTATCGCACTAACCTTCTGTCTTATCTACAACTCCTGTCTAAAGGAAGTAACAAAGTTAATATAGGCATTAAATGCCTGAGTGTTACTTCTCTTTAAAAAAAAAAAAACTAAAAACTTAGGGGTCTTTTGTGCCGATTGCGTTCAAAGCAAAATCGAAAAAAAAACATTGAAGGATGCTGACGAAGTGGCGGCCACAGCTAGTAAATATTATAATGTCTTTAATAGCGAAAGATTCTCGAGAGTAAAACATTTCGGTCTGTACTTCAGTTCTATGGTTTTATAGTACAGCTAGGTTGTAGAAAGTTTTACTATTAATTTGTAATGATATCTAATTTGTAAACTAAAATATATGTATGTCTTTATTTTGCATATTTGTTGTTTGTGGGAACATTTTACTAAAGCTGTGAAATAAAGCAAATAGCCATTATTTCATGTGGAATTTGTTGTAAATTTTTTTGGAAAAATTTGTAAAACAATGTGGTTATTGAAAAGCAATAAAATCGTAAAATTCTTCAAAATCGCGAGATACACACCACATTTTAAATGTCAAATTTTCCTTGTGAATTAATAATTGTTGCTCAACATTTTTCAAAAATTCGAATTAAGCCTAGCACTCTGGGCTTAAAATGAAAACTATGAATAGAAAAAAACATCTGTTCAGAAATCAAACAAATGTATATGTTTTAGTTATGCAATTTGCGACTAAAAAGCAAATGTTAAAGCTAAACGATTTTTAGAATTAGAAACCAAAAATATCTTGTTGATTATTGGATCCAAATATTTTGACAGCAAAGGAACAAGCCGATACAAGACATTGAACAGCGACAAATTAACAGAACAAAAATATAATAATACGTACGTACATTCAACAATTTCTAGATATGACAGAAGCAAAGTACATTGGTAGGCGGTAAGAGTGGAGGCAATTTGGAGCAGGTGCAGTGTTCCTTTATCTGGGTTTGGTTGAGTAAATAGATTATGCTTACAACTAAAACATCACCCTAAGAAGATAGATACAAGAGTGCTGATGACGGACGTGGCTGTCTAGAAAATGTGCATTCCGCTCCTGCTGGTGTCTAAAAATTAAATTTTCCTAATTTTTCTTTAATATTATCACCTAATTTGTATTTTAATTAATTCTTTCTTAGAGAGCATAAAAACGAACTTAAGCTTGACTATAAATTTCATTGTATGTAATACATAAATAGTTCGACTAATAATAATTAAAAATTTTCAAAATTAAAAAAAAAAATATATGTATGTATGTATAACATTTATGACATGCCCTTATGTATTATGAAGATGTATTCTAATTTTTAAACTAAACCCTAACCTAAAAAAATGCAAAATGAGTTGTTGTAATTAAGCTAGTGTGTGTTTTGTAAATATATTGCGTGCGGATCCTATGCATGATTTTTTTTAAAAAGATTTGCATTTTTGCAAATATACTAATTGATCTAGAAAAAGTGCGATACATGTACTTATACTTTAGTTTATGCTTCTCTTTCAGAATATACTAATTTCTTCCACTTGTGCAATGAAAAGTTCAATTTTGAGAACGGTGTTATATAAGATACAAGGTACTCTGAAAGGAAAAGGATTCAATGTTATCAATGGAAGTTTTCGTTTTAAGTTCAAATGTTGCCATGTATCGTAAATAAAGCTTTCTTTGTGTTAATAATAAAAAAATATATTATTCTTATTCAGCTTTACAGTTCAAGCGATAGCATACTTACATACGGGTATGTGCGTATATGTACGTACAATTACGAGGTTCAGCTATTCAGATTACTGGGGAATATTGCAAGCTTTCATAATATATAACAAGAAGTTAAAAAGTTAAGAAAACTAAGTACATATGTTTATACTAAGTTATTTAAAATAGTTATTAATATCTGTCGAGCAAAAATAGGTTCACTTTGAAAATAATGGCAGGTCAAAATTAAAAAAATCATTATTAAAAAATTTTAACAGAAAATGGAAAAAACTACATTACAACTACATTTAACTATATTTAAAAATGGATCACTCGAAACATTTTAGTGACGAAAAAAAAATAATAACAAAGAAGCTCCACAGTCATGGTAATAGTCAACGTAAGATTGTACAAATTACTGAAAGGACACAAAATATTATTAATAAATTAGTCAAGTGAGAGTTAGATTCACACACGTGGGGTTCCGTACAACTTTAAAAATTCAAGTTGTTAATTTTTTCATACATTTTAGCAATTTTTGTTATAGCGGCCATTGTAATACACTATCTACATAAAAAAATATAAATAAGGTAATATATGTGAAAAACATGTCACTGATGGAACACCCTTTAGATATTGGTAATTGTTACAGCGGCCGAAGTACAACATCTACTGTAAACATTTAAAGAGTCTACCTATTATGGTTAAAAAATAAGGCTATTTACGTTCAAATCATGTCTCTGTCGGAACACCCTTTAATTTTGTTATTTGCTATGGCGGCCATGGCAATTCTCTTTCTATGAATAAATCAAGAGTCTACCTATTAATATTAAAAAAATAAGTTGCTATACGTGAAAAACATGTCACTGTCAGAACACCCTTTAATTTTTCGTAATTGTCATAACGGCCATGGCAACACATCTTCTATACAAATTGGAAGAGTCTACTTATTACGGTTCAAAAAATATGTCGTTTTACATGCAAAAGACGTCACTGTCGGAAAATCGTTTAAATTTTTATTATTTTTATAGGGGTCATAGTAATACACCATTTGTGAAAACTTAGTCAATGTTTATGCAAATCACGTCACTGTCGGCACACTCTTTAATTTTTCCTATTTGTTATAGTGGCCATAGTAATACACCTCTTGTAAAAACTTCAAGAGTCTACCTGTTATCGTTCAAAACTTAGACTATATACATACCTGCAAATCACGTCACTTTCGGAACACCCTTTAATTTTAAGGTTTAATTTTATATACTTGTTTAGAAAGCGAACATAGTGTAAATTACTGTCTGCAAATTTTAAGTGGTTGCCTCCTATAGCTCAAGAAATAAAGACATAAAGGCAAATAACACGTCACTTTCGGAACACCCTATAAGTTTTAGTATTTGTTGCTATAGTGGCTACAGTTACACATCTTCTGTGAAAATTTCAAGAGTCTACCTATTATGGTTCAAAACTTAGGCTTTATACATGCAAATCACACCACCCTTTAATTTTTAGGTTTATTTTTTAGACTTGTTTATAAAGTGAACTAAGTTTTAATTACTGTTTGTAAATTTTTAGTGTATGCCTCCTACAGTGCAAGAAATAAACACATATTCGTGAATAGCACCTCTCTATCGGAACACCCTATAAGTTTTAATATTTGTCGCTATAGCGGCCACAGTTATACACCTTCTGTGAAAATTTCAAGAGTCTACCTATTACGGTTCCAGAGATAAAAGGCGCTGACAGACGGACAGATAAACAGACATTGAGCGAAAACAATAGGGTTACGTTTTTACATTTGTGTACGGAACCCTAAAATTGCTCTCCAACCCACTTCAAAAACAAACTTCAAAGAGAGACGATGATTGAATTATGGTATTTTCTACATTAAATCCTTTCATGTCTGCAGTACAAGTACCAGTGTCAAAGAAAAGGCCGCTTAGATTTTTCAAAGTTGGTTGCTGAATGTGCTAGCTAAAATGGAGAAACATCCTGTAGTCTAATGAATCGAACATTAACTAACCTTACCCAAGTTCTTCCATCAGGTAAGGCGTCCAAAAAACAAAGCGCATGATTAAAAGTAAATTACAAAGACCATAAAGCATGGTGGTAGAAACATTATGATATGGGAATGATGTCTTGGTACAGCATTTTGGATCAAGGAAAATATGGACAAACATCATTATCTCATTATCCTTAGGGATGATATGCTACCATATGCCGAATAGCAAATGCCTCTGAGATGGCAGTATCAACAAAATAATGACTCTAAACATACCTCTGAGGTCGTAAAGTAATAGGTTGGGGTAAAAGAAATCCATTATTTTTTTGGTAGCTGGCTGTAGTGACCGATATCTCTGAAAGTATTGTAAGTAAGGGGTGTTAAAAATGAAAGTCAACAAAGAGAAAAATTTTTTTTGATATAGGCGACAGTTTTTCAGTTTTGTTTTTTGACAGACCAAAATATCCGTTTAAGATATGGCTCGATTTCATTCCGTTTGGCCAAGGTTGCAGACGGAATTTCAATCCATCATAGTTTTGGTGTTAATTGATGTGGCACCCAAACATCGAGCTTCTTTTTAAATCCAACTTTGCGCAAATGGTTTATGGTCGATCTTTACCTTTAGGGCGATGCTAAGACTGCTAACATGCCGGTCAACTTCGACTATTTCTGTGATTTTATCGACATTTACGATGGCGGGCCTGCCTGTGAGAACGGAATCGACAAAACCAAAATTGCACAAAATTGCTGTTACAGTATCGCCTCCATAAACACCATTCACGATTTCATCCGCCTGGCTTGCATTTTCACCTTTATCAAAGTAAAACTGTAAGTTGTACCGAATTTTCTCTTTGTTGACTTTCATTTTTAAGACCCTGTAATTCACAACTCAATGGACCAAACAAAAAAAAAAAAAAAAAAAAAAAAAATGAAATGAAATGTCACCTTGACAACAAAAATAAATTTGAAATTGTTTTATCGATACTTTACGAGAAAACGAGGAAGATTTATAGACAATAGCGCAAGAAGTTTGGTATTTAATTTTATCTAAAATTTGGCAAAATGGCCATCTAAACTAGATTACCCCGTAGTAATCAATTTCAATGAATTTATAACAATTTCAGTGAATTTCTAATTTGGGTTAATAGCACGCTATTGATGAAAGATTTTGAATATATTTGGAAATTATATTAGAAATGAATTAAAAACGTTAGAGTGCCCCTAACAAATCATCATTAGTTGAGGAAATACATGACGCCATCGGCGGTGTAGAAGTCCTACCAAAACTTCTAAAAATTTCAACGATGATATAGAGACAAATATTGAAATTTTGCCTACATGCGTTGACTGGTCTTTTCGTCTGATGCATACATTGTGAACTAAACACAACTCTTATGTATTTCACATTTTATAAAATTATAACATAACACATACACACATACACAAATATTCAATTTTATTCTTTTGTATTTTACATTTACTTATATTAAGTATTGTTTTTAAATAATCTTATTAATTGATGGAATTAGCCTTTGTTTGTTTGTTTGTTTTCCTTTGAGGTACTTCTGTTTACAATTTCTGTTTCTTATTTTGCTAATAATTTTGATTTCGTGATCCCTGGATTTGAAATTATAAAATCCCGAATCCCTGGATTTACAAAAGCTGGTGTGGCACCTCTAATTGCAATACAATACAATACACATACCCGTACAACATACTCATTCAACATGTTTGTTCCTGTCTTTTATAATTATAATCAGAGTTGGAAGCTAACGACAATCTAATGTATGACATACACAATGAAAATGCTTTTTAACCCTGCATAGATAAGACGTATGCCTATTTAATTTTGTACTCCATCTCTGTGGTTTGTAGTGAGAGAAAATTTATATGCTCAGTATTCTCAGTTGATCTCAGTAGCTTGCTAATGGTGCAAGGCATATTAAACCAGGTGACTGCACAAGGCGGAGCTAATATTAAAGAGACATTTTTTCAATTTTTTTTATATGGAGTTTGACATTAATCAGGTTTTTTAACAGAGAATAATATCTATTTTACTGTCAAAATCCATATAAGAAAAATTCAAAAAATTTTTTGCTCAAATTTCCTCTCCCTTACGCTATCACCTTGTTTAATATGCCTTGCTAATGGTGGTTGTTTTCGTGCGGTAAGTTGATTATATTTCTGAGAAATTACACAACATGCGTCTCGGAGACGTATCGTTATCTGCACCACTTGCATATAATGGCATAAAAGAAAGATTTTTTTTATTCACAAAGCTTTTATTATATAAAAATAGTTAAATGAATTAAAAAAAAAACAATTTTTTAATCCTTTTATTACAGTTTTTGAGTCCTTTGCGAAAGGCTGTGTATAAAATGTTAATTTTTGATCTCTATTGAATTTGTTGTTTTTTTTTTGTTTCTATTATTATATTTATTTACCACATTTTTTTGTTATCAAAGAGAAAATTCAATTAATAAATGATATCAATAACTCCTATGCCAATATTTATTTTTTTTAAGTCCTTAAAAGGATGTTAGAAACAATACGTCTTTCAGACGTAACGTTATCTTTACCGTACGAAAAAATAACGTTATCTTTCTAGGGTTAAGCGGGCTTCCATTTTTCTTTTCAATGTATTGGAATACCAAGGGCAATTTGGCCCAGACTAGACGCTGCGAAAACCATGTTACTCTGGGTTTAGACAAGAAAGTTCTGAGAGTCTTGATAGGTGTGAGGAGGACGAGGAGGAGGTGTTGGAAACAGTGTGACATCGTGTGTCACTGCCCGGTATTACAAAGCCACAGATGGCTAGTTGAAAGATTTATCGATGGGCTCCTTGACATCGCGCGGTGTAAAATTGAAGATGTCGTGTCGGCTTTATCAAGAAAATCGGGTGGCTCAGTGATAGGTAGCAGGACGCATATAGTTCTCTCTTTTCTTTTGTTTTCTTAGTTTTAGTTAACTAACGGGAATCACAATGAATCCTAGGGGTCTCCGAGTGCATGTGCCATTTCTGGCACAACCCTTCAATAACTATGTATTACATATATCGGGTTAATAAATGCACGATAGAACAGAAAATGAAGTTAAATATGTTTTGTATCCTCTGTGAATTTTTGAATCACATAAATTTCTGTTATTTTAATTTAAAAGCTCGTTTTAATAAAATATATTTATAGATTTACAGAACTTTGCTAAGCGATTTATAATTACGTGATTTTAAATTTTTTTGTAGGAAAATACTTTTTATGCAATTGAAATTTATTTTTATAAAAACGCATCTTTTAGATTTTTTACATTTTAAAAATTTTTTTCTTTGTTTTTAATTTGTATGAACTCATGATTTGTTTAGCTTTTTTTTCTCTGTTTTAATAAGACCATCATTTTAGTAAATAAACTTAATTTCTTTATTGCCGGTTTCACGGGAAATGAAAAGTCCTGGAAATCCCAAACCCTAATTGGGACACATACCTTAAATATAGTACAGACATACAAGAATACGTAAGTATCATGTTAAAGAATATTTAATGAAGAATGCGTTTACTTCACGCTGCACAGTGATTTGAAAACGATTTATTTTGGACATAATTCGGTATCTCATGAACCACTAAAGATATCTTAAGGAAATTTCACAGTGACAAAGCAGAGGTGGTTCTGAGTGGACCTGCGAACGGTCGGCCCCCTAGGATAAAGTGGGGCCCCCAAAGTTGGTTACCTCGGGCATATCTTTTTTTTTCATAATTTATTTATTGTATCTTTAATATTTTTGAACTAACAATAATTACTCGTATCTTAAGTCTAAAATAAAATATTCTTTTTAAGTCCAGCCAGTGCTAGACAAAAATAATGTTTGTTTCACGGATTTTGAAATCATTTGCGGGTCATCCCTCTAATGTACGGCCAAGAAAAGCAGTATCTCTTCTTTTTAGTCGAATGTAACCAGGTTCATTCAGCATGTTACGCGCCAAAGGTATTTAACGTCTGAAAGCTGTGGTATCATTTGGTTATTTATGCGAATAGGAGGGCATGACTCCATACGCAGTGTGAAAGTTATGTGAGTGCATTTTTGTTCATTCACTTTTATTCTCCATTTTTCTAGCCATTTTTCCAAATTGAGTATGTGGTCTTGTAAAAGTTGTGATGCTTCTTGAACACTTTAATGAATACTTAAAAAAGCTGTGTCATCTGCAAAAGTTGATGTGTGGACTAGGGTGCTAATTGGCATATCCGATGTGTACAGTAAATATAAAATTGGTCCCAAAATACTACCTTGGGGAACTCCGGCTTCAATGAGCTGTGGCGAGCTTAAAAAGTCACCTTCTTTCAGTAAAAACTTGCGATTCGTTAAATAATCTTTTAAAAGCTTATACAAGTTTTCGGGCAAGTTCAGCTTTAGCTTAAATATTAGGCCTTCGTGCCAAACCTTATCGAATGCTTGAGAAACGTCGATAAAGAGCGCATAACAGTATTTTTTTTCTTCAAAGGTCGTTTTAATTACATTTACTAATCTGTGTGTTTGTTGGATCGTACTATGTTGTTTTCGGAAGCCGAATTGATGGTTCGGAATGCTTCCTTTCGCGCTAAGTATTGGATTCAGCTTAGTTATTAATATTCTCTCAAATAACTTTGACACATTAGATAAAAGGCTTATAGGTCTGTATGATTCTACTTTTGTGTGGTCTTTTCCTGGTTTAGGAATCATAGTTATCAAAGCGACCTTCCACTCTGTGGGAAAGTACTCAAGACGTAAGATGGCATTAAAAACAAACAGAATAATTCTGCGACCTATACGGGGCAACTCAACTAACATCTTGTTACTTGCTTTATCAACGCCAGGGGCTTTTTTGGTGTTTAAATCTGCTATTGCCCTTTCAATATCGCTAAATTCAAATCTTAGGGGTACTACGGCACTAGTCTCTACTGATGGCAACTCAGCTATATCAGTACATACATTTGGGGTGAAAACCTTCTTCAAATGTCCAACAAACAAATTACCTTTTTCGGTATCATTCCTTGCCCAGTCTCCACAAGAAGTTCGCAAGGGAGGCTTACGTACGACCGGTCTTTTAAGTTTCCTACAAGCACGCCATAATGAATAATCTGATTGTGCAGTTGCGTCGAAGTCTTCCAAGTAATTTTTCAGAGATGCTACTCTTCGAGATTCTAGCAGCTGTCTTAGCCATTTCGTGCAATCTTTAAGTCTAGATTTGAGTTGAGGAGATCTGTGTGCTTGTCACTCTCTTCTAATTTTTCTTTTTTCAGCCAAGAGCCGATCGACATCTACAAAATAAATTTGATTGTATCTAGCTGGTTGTCTGGTTTCTGTCGCATGTTGGGCAGCTGATTTAAGGTTTTGATCAAAATAAATTAGACTCTGGTCCACATCTTCCGGTGTTCTTAGCGGTATGTTTTCCGAACAATGAGTACTGAGATACTTTCTATATTTCAACCAATTAATGCTTGTGCAAGTTGTTGGTGACACGATATTTTGCTGATTCCATATATAGACAATAGTGGGTGAATGATTCGAGTGACGCTTCAACCTTAATCATTTCTCTCGAAATACCTTTAGTCACGCCAAAATCAATAACATCAGGTATTTTTTGTCGATCAGTAGGCCAATAGGTGGGTTGTCCACTTGATATCACATTCAGACGCATTTTTGAAATTGTATCAAACAAAACACGACCTTTTGGAGTTATTAGGCGTGATCCCCAAAACGTATGTTTAGCGTTGTAGTCGCCTGATGCTATGAAACAGGGACCTAGTGATTTGTAAAAGTCGATATATTGACTCTCTGATATTTGAAATCTAGGAGGTGAATAAATCGAAGAAATAACAAAGTTTTGACGATATTCTTCAATACAGATGTTTGTTGCTTGTAGGTAATCTTCACAAAAATCACACTGTAAATAATGTTTGATTCGAGCCTTTATTAGTATTGCTGAACCACCACATGCTCTGCCACGGGGGTCTTTGGTGTCATATAAGATATAGCCATTGATTTTAAAAAAGCTATTTTTTGTTAAATGAGTCTCTGAAACCATCATGACATCAATTTGTTGGTTCTTCAAGAAGTACTCGAGTTCATTTTTGTGTTGGCGTAAGCCGTTTGCGTTCCAGAAACATATTTTTAAACAGTTCATGGTTTGTTAAGTACCGCCTACAACATCATAGATTGCATGCGAACCATTTCATGCATCATGCTGCTCGTAGAGCTCATAAAACTGTTTAACGAATGCACTAATGTCTCGATACTTGCTTCGAGACGATTGTAGTTACCAGATGGTATTTGTTCTTTAGCTTCTGGATGCATATTTGGGGTAGAATTGGTTGTATGTGTCGCTTTGTGTGCTAAAACATGATTGGATTTTAACATATCCGCGTATGAAACATGTTTGGTTGTGGGTTGAGCTAACTGAGGGTAATGAGCATTTGCTTGGTATTGTGGCTGCCTAGCAGGAGTATATAATTTCTGAGTTGACTTCCTTACCTCAGAAAATACTGGACAGCCTCTGTAGTTAGCAGTGTGATTTCCACCGCAATTGCTACATTTTTTAACCTTCGAGTCATCCTTTGGTTTGTCGCATTGGGCGGAACAATGAAGCTCTCCACACACAACGCAAACCGGAGGCAACTTGCAGTAAGCCCTTGTATGGCCGTATTCTTGGCAATTTAAACACTGAACGGGTCCTGACCGCTTATGTGGTTCCTCTACACTTATCCTGCGGTGTAACAGATATTTTAGATTATAAATGGGATGCGTTTCGTTCTTCTTTAATCTAATATCCCCAGGTTCCAGTTCAACGCGAAATAGAGGTTGAGGGACACGCTCTCGATTTCTGAGATTGTCAACGCTTTTAACCTTAAATCCTGCTTTTTGGAGGCCAGCTTAAATCCACTGGATTAACATAAGAGTCAACACCTTTGATGACTACCTGTAGGCCTTTGCTACTCTTCAGCTGATAGGTATAAAAGTTCTTATTGCAGCTTTCAAACTCCTTTACTGCTTTACGATAACTACTTTCGTCTATAAAATGAATTTTAGTTTCATCAATGTTACCACGCTTGATTGGAATTACATAGAATGAATTTTCCCCGATAACTGAAATTAACTTATTTATTAATTCATTCGAATTTTTTTCCCTTAAAAAAATTGGTGGACGTTTTTGACATTTGGAGAGTTGGCTATCTATTATCTATGGTTCTAAGTTTCAAATTAAAACTAATGTAATTATATTTTTATATGAAAACAAGACTTTATCTGTTAATAGATTAAATAATTTTTGTTCGCCGTCGGCTGTTTTTTATTGTACCAATAGGGCGGAGCAACGAAACCTTAAATAAAAAATAAAAAAACTGCAAAAAAGAAAACTAATTCTAAATATTCAAACTCACACGTTCACAATGAAATAAATTACACATAATCGAAAGTATGTAATACTTAAATTTAAATTAAATAGAGGAATCTACTCTTTGTGTTCTGGTTTTGGGTTTTTGTATTTGGTGGCCGGTAACAAAAACAGAAATTGTTTCTTCTCTTGTTTTTGTTGTAAATTTACTGTTTAAAAATAAAACCTCAAGACAATATATTCTACCAATATAAAAATGGGGAGGTAGATATGCAGGTATTAGGAGTAGTAAACTTTTTAATAAGGCGACTGTGTGTATGTGCTTATGTACATTACGGCAGTGATGCGAAACCTCTGCAAGTACTGCAATAGTTTCACGTGTTGTCTCTAATAATTTTTAATAAAAAAACAATATTTTATGTTAAAATATTGTCTGTTCAAAAGACAAAGTGAGTTTGGAATTTTTGCCGGCTGTTTACATTCGATTATCGAATTTTTTTTGTGTTGTTGGTACACATGTGTTAGTCATATGTTGGCATTATCAGCCAATTTGGATTAGTAGTTTGTTGTTGACAACTGAAAAGGCTAGTCACGTTTGTAAGTGTTCTTCGATTTTGTACTTTTGAAAAAAAAAAATGGATCACAGAATGTGTCTTAAATTTTCGTTTAAAATGGTGCTAAAGTACCCCAAGGCACTTGAAATTAAAAATTAACATTTTCTTTTGAACAGACCCCGTATTCATATACATACATACTACATGTAAGTTCCTTTTACATTATACAACTTTTGTCGCTGCAATTCTTCCTTAGCACTTAAATAAGAGAAAGGCAAGTTGGAAAAATGCCACATGCTCGCATTCCTCAGGGGCCCCGACCTAAGTAAGCTAAACAAAAATTTAACGTTTTGTTTTCGTCAAAAAATTGTGAAAAATGTTAGTGATAACATTCTAAAAGTTGCCATATCGTAACTCCTAGCAAAATTTAATAAAGTTTTAATTTAGTTTTTATTTTAAATTTTTCTCATTTACGTATAAATAAATTATTGAAATCAGGCTAAAGTTCGTTATATTCTCTCTAAGTTGAAAGGATACTAATTACAAATTAGATTTGCCTAACAAAGTTTGATTTGATACTAGATTAGTATCAACTAAAAAAACGAATATTGGGAAAAAACAAATAAACAAAAAGTAGCTTTCATTGCTAACCGAAGGTTGGCTGGAGCAACAGCTAATATAAGGTGATAAATATTAAAGAAAAATATCAAACAAATAGGGAAGCTTTGGAAAGTGGTAGACTTCGTCCTCACTAACTGACGATGATAATTGAATACACTTTTTCTCGTGTTAATTTATCTGAGTTTGGTTGGTTAAATATATGATGTTTATAACTAAACACTACCCAAAGTAGATAGATGCAGAGGCTGATGGCGGACGTTGGACAATTTTCAATATTTTTCTCATTTGTTTCTGTAAAATATATTTTTGCATGTTTATAAATTAACTTTAAATAGTGCAAGGAAATATGATATTTATGCTAAACACTACCAGGTATTGAATACCGAAATGTTTTCCTGTTCACTTTAAAAATGAATCAATTTTGAGTGACTATTGTTTTAACTAAAGAATAACAACAATTTGAATATTTTTAGTTTTTGAGGGTTCCAAACAATGCGGTTATAATAATCAACCTCAAACATATTTGTTGTAACGGTTTATAAAATACAATTTAATAAAGTTTTTTAACAAATACTCGTATTCTGTAATTTTTGCGTGAATGTAAAAAGTCCTCGAAAAGGGCTGCGGCTACGTTCACTGTTAGGATTCGGTACCCAAAGGGTCTATTGATGGAGAGTCACAGGGCTCTAGTTGATGTATTACTATTACTGTTAAAATAAAAAATAAAATATAAAAGTTTGTCTCCACAGAGGCGTGGTTTTATATGTGTGACCTTACTCTTTGAACCGTAAAAGGCAAATGCTTCAAATTTACAGAGAGTGTGATTACTTTGGCATCGATATAGCAAGTAATAAAAACATAAAATGTTAACGCCCGTCTACATTAGACTTAAAATGATAAACATTAACACTAACATCATGTTAGTAAGTGTAGACTGTCCATGTGAATCTTTTTTCCACGTCGTAACATGCTTATTAAAAAATTTGTTATAAAAGCTCTTTTTAAAATGACAATGTTGTTGTTATATTTTAGTTTGAAGGTTTTATTTTCAAACATCGCCATCTGTTGCTCAACCGTACTACAACTATCTTCAACTAGCAACATTGTTTTGAAACAGAAAATTATGTTCAAACTGAAAATGACATAAAACAGTATTCGCCAGATCTATCGGCCTCTTAAGTTATTCAATTTTTAATCTTTATACCCAACAAACCATTCCTTAAGCAAAAAGTAAGTGAATTGGAGAATAAGCTTACTATAAAAACATTTCTATAAAAGGTTTATTAAAGTGCAAAATTATAATATTATTAACATTGTAATTCTTTGCATATGATGGATTATTTTTTCAAGTTCTCATTTTTCTTCCATTCTTTGATGAGTGTAGTTTCGTAGAATTGAGTGGAGTTTTAACATATTATATATAAATAATATATTAACAAAAAATTAAATTAAATAAGTATCTGTTAGACTTATTAGATTCGAGGGAAAAGTAATTCACAAACTAATTAAAAATAAGCTCACTATAACCATTATTAGAAAAATATATTCGTGTCAGCTTATTCTATACTTGAACTTTGAAACTTGTTGTATACTTAACCAAGCTAGCTTATACTTTAGCCCAGCAATTGGTAATAAGCCTTCAACAATAATATTTTCAATACTTTTCTAAGCTTAAGGCTTATGTTAGTAAATTTGTTATAAACTATTTCTAAAGCCTTTGGTTTGTTGGGTAGGTATAGGTAGATAGATTAATTTATTGCCAAATTGCTGAAAATAATTTTTTCTAAAATTTTTCTCAATGAAAAAAGCGAAGCTTGTATAAGGGCGATAATTAATTTTTGTTGCTTTATAATCAATTATATATGGTGGTCTAAAGTGGAAAAAAATATATAAATATTTTTGCTTTAAATGAATTCTAAAGTTAAAAAAATAATTATTTACATTGCGATCTGTGAGGTGAAACGTTGGTCAAATTCCATTACAAGCGCCCACATTGATAAAAGACATTTTTGATCTGAACAAGGCGCAATTTATTTAATAATCTTATGTAGCTGCTAAATCTTTGTGCAAAATTTTGCTTTTAATATTAAAGTTATACCATACCCATACCAAAATTATGTGCTGTTTATGTAACCCAATTGAACAAATCGTGTTGGAAATTTGTATGAAAATCACTAAATTTTTTGAGTTATTTCTATACAAATTTTCTAGACATTTTGTTCAATTGGGTTGCATAAACAGCACATTAGTTTTGCAGCAGTGAATATTAGGATTTGAACTAATACACATTTTATGGTAGATTTCTTTAAAAACAATTAAGATAAATTAATGCCCCTATTACGGTTTACAACTCAACTCAGTTGAGTTGTCTAAAATACAACTTAAAGACAACTGCTACTTATGACTTGTAATTTGAAACAACTGCTATTGATGAGTTGTAATATTTTTAAACTTTTGTTAACCGAACTAACACCGGGTTGTAAACGGTGAAACTACAACAGAGTTGTAACACAATTTAAATGCAACTTACAAATTTTTGACAAGTTGAGTTGTAATTGATAATACCAAATTGTAAAATTTCAACTGAAGTACAGTTGAGTTGTAAACCGTAATAGGGGCCTAAAATATTTTTTAATTTCCAATCCCATAAAAAGTAAATTTTACTGCACAGAAAAGGTTATCTACATACTTTGACCCGTTGACCGTTGGACAAACGTATTTTTTCAAAATCACAAACAAAATCTACACATGTTTTGCTTCTCCTTTTAATACGTCTTAATAACCAAAAAGCTTTGTAATCGATCGCGTCTAATTTTTGACCGAAGGTTGAAGAAATATTAGTCTTTTTGGAAATTCTTATTGTGAAGTTTCAAAAAATGATGGACATCAAAAGTCAAGTGGCACTAGAAAAAGAAGTTGCTGAAACATATTTTTTTTTGCTTTTGAAAGAACTATATATAAACTACCAATAATATACTTTTCGTTTTCCATTCTATTATACATTTTATTTATCAATGGTATATCAGTCCTCCTATTACTTAACCTTTGGTTAGCAATCGCAGCGATTAGATATTTTTCTTTCAATGCAGTGTCCTGTGAGTTTATTAATTTTACTTGAACTATTTAATTCAAATTAGTTCAAATCAGTTAGTTAACTTCGCTATTACAAGTGTTTTATTACAAAAATAAAATAACGAACTTGAGCAAAAATTGATTCACTGAAAAAATAATAACAATTAATTGTGTTCAGTGGGATAAGCAAACTGAGTCGGAAATGCCAAATTTACTTTTTAAATTTCAAGTAGCATCGAACAAGATATATGTATATTTAAGTTTGTGTGTGTATATGAAAGTGAGTGCCTCGATAGACTGATTGGTAGTGTGCTAGTCTATCAGTCTAGGGGTTGCGGGTTCGATTCCCGCCAAAGACTCTAGGTTTTTTCTGCAGACAAGCAAAAAAGCTTCACAGAGTTAGTGTTGTCTTAAAAAAAAGTAAATATCCTTTAATAAATATGTTTCAAAAGATGTCTCACTTCATTACTCGACTCAAGCAGTATAAGATTTTTGTATTATAGATAAACTTGAAAACCGCTTTCTTTTCCAAGAAAATTCATTTAATAGCCCATTTGGTGAAGTAAAGCAATAATTTTCCATACATTTTGCGATATTTCAAATTATGCAAATGTATATATATATACACATATATATATATACATTTATATATACATATATATGTATATACTTGGGAGCCTCGGCAGGCTAGTAGGTTGTTTGCTACCTTAAAGGTATTAAGCAGTTTTAAATTAAATACTAATAATAATAATAATAATAATAATAATAATAATAATAATAATAATAATAAAAAATAATGATTTAAATACATATTTGTGTCAAACAGAACAAAAAAAATCTTAATCTGAAAACATTTAATTCGTGAAAATATTTTTTTCTGTGTGGGGCTTTTGTTTTACTACAACGAATGTAGGTCTTTATTACTACTTGTTACTTGTAGATTGAGTTAGAATATAATTTGTAATTGTATTGCAATATTTATTAAATCAATAAATAAAAATATATACCAAAATTGGTTGCAAATGAATTAAAGGTTTTCACGGAATGATCCTTTAATAATTATTAAATAATATTGCGTTGCTGGTTAATTAAATATTATTAGGAAGACGGTTCTAGAGTGTAACTGTGTAGAAAAATTGACGATATAATGCAGTATCGCTGCAGTGTATCTTACTGTTCTGTAGTGAATATTAACCGACGATTAGGGTACTTGGGTTCCTTTGGCTAGATTCTAATGAAGAAAGACTACATTCCTATACTCCAGGTAGTTAAGGCAAGAGTGCAGTGAGTGTAGCGCTAGGTCATTGCTATAAGGTGAATACAATTGCACCATTTGCGGAGTCCTGCGAAGATTCTCTCGATATCATCAAAGGTTCAGAAATATATGTGTTATTTGAAATCCATGGTATTATTTTTTAGTTAGACTTTATTGCTCACAATCCCAAAAGTGCCAATTAGACTGAAACATAGTAAAAAGGGATATTAATGAAGTTCTTATTTAAGGTATTAATATCAACATATGTATATCCATCCATTTAAAATCTGCATAACTTAAGAATATACCTGATTGTATGAACACAAAGTATATGTCTTAATCCATTCAGAACACTATACGATCCTCCGCATAATTTAAGTTCCTAAAAAATAACGTTTTAAAAATAAAGAAAAATATCAAAATTTTTAAGTGATATTTAATTGCACTTTAAGCCGTCTAACATTATTAAACACTTATAGATAATAACACTTTACTGTAGCGCAAATATTACCCAAATTCTCTCGCGACATTAGTTTTTGAGAACTCGATGATTCTAAAAAACTAAACTTTGCTATTCAGATGACAAAAATTACTGATTCGTTGTTATTGTCGTCTGTAAGAGAGTTCTGCCCTCTGCTAAATACGCAAAAATGATTTTTGTACTTCTTTTAAATGTGAGCTCTGAAAAATATATTATTCTTTCAGTCTGGTTCGCTAACGAATTAATTCCTTTTGATAACTGCTTTTAACTTATTAATTGCAACTAAATACAACAATACTGAAATTCCTCTTGAAAATAAAAATACAAATAAAAGCTTTTGTTAAATTCTATTCTTTTGCTTTTCTGGATTAAATCTTAAGTCAGCAGTTTTCAAGAGCAACTTGGATAAAAATTGCGACTGTATTAGTGCCCTACACAGTAAAATTATATGAAAATGATAAGTATGAATGTAGTAGTGCCAGCCTGGAACAAAAAAATCAAAAATAAAATTATAATAAAGATCATACATTCATGCGAACTAACACAATGTAATACCAACAGTGTGTTGGTATTAAACTGCAGTTTATAGTTTAAACCAAGTATCTATAGTGACAGTTGCCACATAAAACGAAATACATATGTATGTATGTATGTATGTATGTATGTATGTATGTATGTATGTATGTATGTATGTATGTATGTATGTATGTATGTATGTATGTATGTATGTATGTATGTATGTATGTATGTATGTATGTATGTATGTATGTATGTATGTATGTATGTATGTATGTATGTATGTATGTATGTATGTATGTATGTATGTATGTATGTATGTATGTATGTATGTATGTATGTATGTATGTATGTATGTATGTATGTATGTATGTATGTATGTATGTATGTATGTATGTATGTATGTATGTATGTATGTATGTATGTATGTATGTATGTATGTATGTATGTATGTATAACAAAATGTAAATCACTTAAAAAAGGTGGTGGAAGTTCTAGTTCCAATACCAGTTGTATCATTGTAGCACTACTTAGTAATAGCAGTAGCAAAATTAAAAAACGAAGACAGACACATCTCTCTTTAAAACAATTGTATGAAAGTCGTCAGCAGTAAGCTGGTGTGTGTAAACAAGGAATGTGCTTTAGGAAAATGATTCCTTCCCAATTGCCTCCCACAATATCCTAATAAGAACCTCATGCTTACCCTCATATTACCACCACTCAGTATGTGCTAAATAGGCATTACAGCAAAAAGCAGTACAAAGAAAAAATCTAGAATTCTAGTGCACTGGCGGAGAAGTACCCACTTAAGTTGGTTGGTTCGTTGGTTGGTTGATGTACATACATATGCCTTGCTTAAGCTCTTAGTTTTGTATGTATTTAGATTGGGTTAGATTGTTAAGTACGAGTAGTTTGATTTATTCATTTATTTGTTTCGTTGTTGTTTCATTTGACTAAGTGCTGACTCGTCACTTTTTAAATTTTTATCATTGCTGTTGAAGTAGCTTTGTACGAGTAATAGAAACTTTCTTTTAAAGTACATACATACATACTTATGTACGTATCTGCGAGAGAATACAGCTAAAGACGCTTTAACAATTGTAGTAGTGGAGAGTATTAAAACAACTTGCTGTCCGTGATTAACCTATTGTGTCTAAACAAAATATTTTATTTATTTAACTGATATTACGCACTAAACTGGGTTATGCATTTCGATGTAATTTGCGGAAGTAAAAATGTACAAAATATTGCCATATATTCATTTGAGAATCTACTAATATGTTAATGTGTCGAAAACCTGAATGGCCGTGGGAATCCGAAAGGGATAAGCTAAGGAAGAATTCAGAAGGGATGGACAGCAACGCCACGCAAGGGGTGAAGAGGTCAATCTATAAGGGCTCTCCTATGGCGTTGAATCGAGATATTTCGATAGGGATGAACAAGGAAGCCTCGTTAGAGGTGGAGAGGTTAATCCTTTAGGAGTTCCGGTTGTCACTAGCCAAGATGAAAATGACAAAGAAATCTCGCAAGAGGTGGACGGGTCAATCCGTGGGGCTATGGAGGTGAATGCGGATGAGTTGGACGCACCTGACCCTATTGACTTAGGTAAATCCTTTTCGGAAGCAGGCACCTCATTGTGCTAAAATGTGTTTTAAAACTTAACAAATGTGCCTCGGTTAATGAGGTAATATTGATATGGGTTGAGGGACACATAGGCATAGCTGAGAATGAAGCAGCAGACCAACTAGCAAAAGGGGGATTTGCTGTAAATTTCTGTGCACTAAAACCAAGAATAACGCTGGGTAATGGCATAATGCGAGCTAAGGTTCTACAATGGGTGGACTCATTAAACCAGAAAGGGTGGAGGGAGACCACTACATGTAGGCAGACTCGAATGGTGCTCAAAGAGCCCATGTGGAAACTTCAAGTATCATCTAGCCAAGATGGAAATCGAAGAAGATGATACTTGCAGACTGTGCCTGGAGAAGGCTGAAACGGTAGCGCATATTGTGTGTAATGTGTGGCACTGGCTAGCATAAGACTTAGGACCACTGGTAGCAGCTTGTTAAATGTGGATGCCATGGGGGACCTGAGCTTTGAACATATGCTAGCAATTACCAGTGACTGCGGGATGAGAAAAAAGGCAGACAGTTACCAGTCGACAATCAGAAATCACTAAAGTCAAGATTAAAGGCTGGCTGTAGCACTTGGCTCTATGTGGGTAAGGCTGCCGTTATTACATTTCGGTTGTCTATAATCATAGGGGACGGAGGAGGGTCGAAAAGGGACCCGTTAAGGAAGTGGTCTGCTACGTTATTTCCCCCTACATTAAAATAAAAAATCAGTCATTAAGCTAGGATCAAAACTGAGAAAGAACAGAAGGAAATCAGGACGAAAAGGTAAATCTGAGAAGGAAAGTTATCCTTTTCAGATTAATTTTATATACAGTACAACGCATTTTCATATTACGCCATTTCAGTCCCTCTTACAACGCAGGTATTCCCCCATATAACACGGGGATTATCACATTATATTTCTGTACTACAAATCTAGAATGATAAGTAATTAACACATTGTGTTAATTGTGTTGCTATAAAATAAAATAATTTTATTAAATTTGTGTTTCCGGTTTTGTATAGTAAAAAAACTAGTTATACGAGAATACTCGTATAACGCGCTCTCCTTTAACGCGGAACTAATCCACCGTATTATAAGGGGGATTACTGTATCTAACACAATTCGAAGATTCTAAATACTCGTGCTTATTTTATACGTAACCAAAGAAATGATGCTGCGCTTTGTCCTAAAATTGAGAAAATGACAATTTTTTGATTTAGCAAAGTTATTGTCTTCAAACTGTTTTGATTAAATTTATCGGTATGATATTGAAGTTTAGGTGTAATTCTTCCCGAATTCTTACCTTCAAAGGAACTAGAAATATAAGAAATGTAACAGACTATTTAGTTCTAAAGATATTCAAATGAAAGGTTGTGCATCTATATACAAAAAAAATTGTAGGAAATTGGTAAACAAATGCTGATTCAAGAAGATAAAATCGCGGAATTCCGAAATCTGTATCAAAAAACGTCTATATTCGGAATTTTTGACTCCAGTTTCCTTAAAAAATAAGTCGAAATAGGAGGTGTTTAGGCAAAGTATATTTAGTAAATAAGTTTTTTTATGCAGAGATTATTTCCGTAAAGATTCCTTTTGAAAATTACAAGAACTTTAATTAATGAATATGCCATATTTTAGGTGTCATCTATGATATGACTGCAATATCCTCAACCATATTCTATTATTAATATGTAAAAATAGGTACAAGAAATAAGTAAAAGTGTTCTAAAATTTTTCATTTTCGTGTTATTTTATTTTATTTTATTTTATTTCAATTTGATTTTCTTTATAATTGTTGTTTTTAAACTCTTTTTTATAAAAGTTAAAATGTAAATTCATGATCGTTATTATAGATATAAGCTAACTATAAATTGACTTTAAGCTTCATAACTTCTGAGTAGTCAGTAAGACAACTGACTACATCCTAGGAATCGCAATATTAAAAAAGTCAGGTTTTTTCAATCAAATAATCCAAGTATCAACTACTACTGGTTGCAAAGTAGTTAGCTTAAAGTGCATTAAAAGTTAGTTGTGTTGCTTAAAGGGAACGCAAATTTACCACTACATTATTAATTATAAATGCAAATGTATAGAATCATACAATGTTGTTTTGCATTAGACTTTTGTTATTAAGTTTTACTTTGTAGAGAAAGACTAGAACTTTCTGGAAATACTAGACACCACCGCTAGGTAGGAGTTCGCTATGGGTTAAGAAGCCAAGCAGCTTAGTTTGAGTTGTGGTTTTGAACAGTAAAGTAATAAAGTTGACTACAATAATTTGAATAATTTGTTATTTTAAAAATTGTTAGGTGTAACCAATTTAAATTTCTTTATTTATTTTCAATTAAAAGAACATTACTTATCTTTGCACGTATTGTTGCGCGAATAAAAATTTATTCTTCATAAGATCTTAAAAGAAAAATTTTGTACGTAACAACAACAACATTAATTTTCTATTTTGTTACAATAATGAATGAAAGAAACAATAAATAAATTATCCAAGTGCGAGTTAGACTCACACACTTAGGGTTCCGTACTATGTTTAGTACAACTTTAAAAATTCAAGTTGTTTATTTTTTCATGTCTTATGAGTCACCCTTTAATTTTAAAATTAAAGTCATAATTGCATCACTGTTGGAACACCCTTTAAATTTTAGCAATTTTTGTTATAGCGGCCATGGAAATACACTATCTATAGAAATATACATGAGCCTACCTATTGCGGTTCAAAAAATAAGGTGATATACGTGAAAAACATGTCACTGATGGAACGCCCTTTAGATATTAGTAATTGTTAGAGCGGCGGAAGTACAATATATACTGTAATTATTTAAAGAGTCTACCTATTACGGTTCAAAAAATACGGCTATTTACGTACAAATCATGTCTCTGTCGGAACACCCTTTAATTTTGTTATTTGCTATGGCGGCCATGGCAATTCTCTTTCTATGAATATATCAAGAGTCTACCTATTACTATTAAAAATATAAGTTACTATACGTGAATAACATGTCACTGTTAGAACACCCTTTAATTTTTAGTAATTGTCATAACGGTCATGGCATCACATCTTCTATACAAACTGGAAGAGTCTACTTATTACGGTTCAAAAAATATCTCGTTATACATGCAAAACACGTCACTGTCCTTTAAATTTTTATCGTTTTTATAGGGGTCATAGTAATACACTATTTGTGAATAATTCAAGAGTCTATCTATTATGGTTAAAAAATTAGTCAATGTGCATGTAAATAACGTCACTGTTCACACACCCTTTAATTTTTACTATTTGTTATAGTGGCCATAGTAATACTCGTTCTGTAAAAACTTCAAGAGTCTACCTATTATCGTTCAAAACCTATGCCATATACACTACTACCTATTATCGTTCAAAACCTATGCCAGATACACTACAAATCACGTCACTAACGGAACACCCGTTAATTTTTAGGTTTAATATTGTATACTTGCTTATAACGCGAACATAGTTTAAATCACTGCAAATTTTTAATGGTTGCTTCCTATAGCTCAAGAAATAAAGATATAAAGGCAAATAACACGTCACTTTCGGAACACCCTATAAATTTTAGTATTTGTTGCTATAGTGGCCACAGTTATACGCCTTCTGTGAAAATTTCAAGAGTCTACCCATATTGGTTCAAAACTTAGGCTTTATACAAGCAAATCACACCACTATCGGAACACCCTTTAATTTTTAGGTTTATTTTTTTAGACTTGTTTAAAATTTAGTATTTGCTACTATAGCGGCCACAGCTGTAGTAGCTATATAAGGCGCTGACAGACGGACAGACATTGTAGCGAAAACAATAGGGTTTCGTTTTTACACTTTGTGTACGGAACCCTAAAAAGAACATCCCTAAGTTTGGATTAGTTGTTGTTGTCAACTTGTCTAGAAATAGCTCATATGCTAACGTTCATAAAAAACAGTATAAAATAAGTAGCGCATTCACACACATACATATGAATACCAGTATAGAAAATAAATCAGTCAAGTGCGGGTCGGACGCCCACACGTAGGGTTCCGTACTACCTTCAATATATAAAATAACTTTAAAAGTACAAGTTTTTTTTTCATGTGTTATGGGGCACCCTTTAATAAATAATGAGTTTTTAAACAAAGACATAGTACTAAATACCCTGGGTAAATATCAAGTGTCTGCCTTTAATTCGCGACATCTATGGCACACTCTTTCGTCTTTTATGTTTAATTTCCTTTCCTGTTGTTACAGAAGATATTGTAAAATATATCCTGTGTAATTTGAAGTGTCAGCCTATTACTGTTCAAATAAAAGATCATACCATAATCGTGTCACTATCGAAAGACCCTTTATTTTTTGGTTTTATTTATGTACTTCTTATAGAGGACAAATTTTACATACTTTGTTAAAATGTCTACTCATTTCGCTTCAAACTTTCGCATTTTTATTTGTTATCTTATTGTTATCTGCACACTCTGTATAAATTTACGTTTAAAAACTGAAGTCATATTCGCGAAAATTGCGTCACTATCGAAACACGGTAATACACTTTCTATGAAAATATCAAGGATCTACCTAATACGGTTCGAAATATAATATATATCATAAACGTGAAAAAAATGTCGTAGTCGGAACTCCCTTAAATTCGTATAATTTTTTAGTGGCCCTAGTATGGTTCAAAAATTAAGCCTTGTACATGCAAACCACGAGTAGAATTTATTTTTCGTTTTGTTTAATAAATAATTAAGCAGGAGTTTTCTTTGTCTCCTTTTCAATTTATTTTTTATTTAATGCAAACCTTTGGTCAAATAAAATATTTTTGATTTCTTTCTGAATATTTCAGAATGAAATGTTACATTTATTTAAGCACTTCCGTTTGTATGTTGAAATGCAATAAAAACCCAAGAAAGAAAGAAAACACCCAAAATCGCAAGGAAATATAAAGGCCTATCTATATTTTAGTGTTTGCCAAAAATGAAGCCATTATTTGTTAAATTTCTGTTCCATTAACGGGATGTTCTTGTGTTCGTTTTTCGGTGTAAATGTCCGTCGTGAAAAAAATGGTAAAATTTCTTTAATTTTTGGCAAAAATTTAGTGCATACGAATGCAAATTGTATTGATATCGTTTGTGTGATATCGTTTTCACTCAACTCCCACTTTACTTTTAGTCAACGTTGCAGTGTTATCATCACAACTCTGTGTTACGTATTACCGCAAGTTTGATTTATATACTGACACTTTCTAGAACATACAAAAATAATACTTAATCAAAATGTTTGTATCTTTCCATTTTGGTTCTAGGTCGATAGATTTCATTAAAAAACCTTTTTTACTTTGTTGTCATTCAGGAACTACAAATATATAAATAGTCAAAATTAATAATTAATAATTAATAACACATTAAACATCACTACTATTACACATAAAAACATGAATTAAAACATTATAACGTTGGCTCACTTTGAGTTAAGCTGTCAATCACCTTAGTTGGGAGTATCATGGTTATTAAACAGTTTTATATATATTTTGCTAAAATAAGTATGTACATACTCGTATGTATGTGTACTCAGTTGCCAGGGTATCTCTTATAGTTCATACATTTGTCCTCCGCTCTCACATCTAAAAGTTTAATCATAACTTCCACATTTTGTTGTTCTATGCCAATGATATTAGTTAGACGAGAAGTTTTGATGTTGTAACTTGGCATTAAACTCCAAAATAAAAAATAAAAAAAAAAACAACAAATACACTTGACACTTTTCCACTTTTTGGCAGATACGTGTTCGTAAGTTGTAAGCAACATGTCTTTTGCAGTGCAATCATACATTGGATTGTTTCATTTAGTTCTCTTGTTCCTTTTTTAGTAATTATTTGCTTGGTATTATAGGAAAAAGCAAAGTTTTTGTTTTTATGTTTTCTTTGTGCACTGGATACAATTATACAGCAATATTAAAAGTTTTATCTTGTGGCGCAAAATAGTACGTAACATACTTATTTAATTGACTTATTTTGGCAGTTATTTTAAGTAGAATGTTGAGTTTAATTCACATGCAATAACTAAAATAGACTGAATTACAAAACGGATAAAATTCTAATTTATCTGTTTATCTTTTCATGAAATCCCATTTACATCGCCTTAAAAAAACAAAAGATTTAGTATTAACTGTGACTATCAGAAGCAAAAGGAATAAATCAGTCAAGTGCGAATCAGACCCACACACGTAGGACTCCGTACATTGGAAAACAATGTCTACTGTAAGAATAACAATATAAGATGATTTGATTTGAAGTGTATGCTTTATCTTACGTGTTCACTATAGGAACACTCTTTAATTTTAGGTATTCGTTATTGCTGCATATTCGTAGTAATACAGCTTTTGGGAAAATTTGAAAAGTCTGCCTTTTACTGTTCCAGAGATGACAATTTGCTGACATTTTTAATGCAACAAGTTTTCAGAATGTTTGCTTCATGGGATGAGTGAATCAAAAATAATTAAATTATGTTTGCAGATGATACCTACCCCATCCACAGTACTTTGCGTTTTAGCAGTTGCTTGCTCAAGTTTCATTCTTTCAAACAAATTTCTTATGTCCCAGTGCTGCCAGTGTTGGTAGTCTGATCTGTAACTACAAGCAACTGAGTACGAATTTCTACATCTCAAATAATGGTATAAACCTCACCTACTCATTTCATTATGTTTTTGAAATTTAATTGATTTATGATAAAAATTATGCTTTAAATATAAATTAATATTTGTATGTATACACTTTGTAATAAATTGAAATATAAGTTCATTAACAAACTGTTATTGTAACAGTAAAAATCGCTTTTGATTTTTGATTGTTTAGTTCTTTCTTTTTCAATTCTTAGTCTTTTAAATGCACCTACTTAGTAATAAACTAACTGGTCGTATTGGCACAGTAAACTATGGTTTATTCCTATTAGAGGTGATAATAAAATACGTTTAATAACGAATTATGCAATTATCCAATTGCTATGTTATATAAATTAAATTGATATGTTAATTTAAGAAAACGGGGCTTTCAGGGCTTGTCCCTGTAGTTTTTGTCTTTATTTTTTTAATATTACAATACAATTGCAAATTATATTCGAACTTAAATTATCGGTTATCATATATAGTTACCATAGAAGCAAAGACCTTCACTCGTTGTAGTTAAACACACAGAGTGTTTGTTGGGAATCAAACCCACAACCCTTAGGCTGGGCACCTAGTTCTTGTTTTAAGTAATGAAACATTTCAGAGATATTACCAGTGTTGGGATTTGTGGTACAATTGTACCAAATTCGGTACATTCAATACATCATTGGTACATTGGTACAATTGATGCTTTTTTGGTACAATTTCATATAAAATTATTTCAATAGATTTTTTAATTTAATAATTTTTCTTACACTAACAAACAGTTCTAATTTCATAGTTCTCTAACCCTGGCTACATTTTAGACTTATGTTCAGAATTTTTATTATTTACTTTGATAACCCTATTATGTATAAGTAAGAAGAAACTTCGTCACAAGGCTTTTTTGCTGAACTACAGCGTTTCAACGTTTTTTCATCGTATCAATCAATCAATAAGTTTCCGGCAGTATTTGGCTGATATATTTTTTCATTTTTTCTAGTGAGAAAACGTAAGGTCTTTTTCGTAATAATTCAAATAACTCCACGCGTACTCTATCGGAACAGAACACAGAACAGAAATTCAATTATTATTACGTTAAAATACCCTAATATAAAAGTTTTGATTTGTCCACTTGTGTTCGTTTTGTTAATCAACTATTGTTCCAGCTAAGTAGATGATTGGTCTGCTGTAGCGGGTCCTAGGATACCGGGAATGCAATGCCATCTGTCGTTGTCTAGAAACTATGTTTTTCACTTAATGCCAAATTTTGTAACAATTGATCCTCATTTGGTACAATTTTATCATTGGAGTGGTACAATTTAAACATTGTCAGATACCAACACTGGATATTACATTATTTTATGTCAGGTACCAAAAGTTACGAAAATTTGACTGAATATAACAAAATTATACATGGTCACGTGGGGCCTTTAAAAGTTACTAAAAATGTAAAAAATGTAACCAAAGGGCATCACTTATATGTACAGCATACATTTTTGTCTCTTCACTCAAAACAGTTTAACATTAACTGTTTATAGCTTATTTAAGGAGTTTTCAGTTAAGTTAAAAATAAATGAAAATATGGTTGTTTTAGGAAGAAATTTTTTATTTAACTTTTTATGACTGTTGTTAAAAAAAAAACAAACGACAATAAAATACTGATTTACGGCGCAGTCAAAATCACAGTTAATTTTTATCTTCTTTCAGTAAAATTAAAATAATCAATTAAAATTTAAACAAACAAAATAATCAATTAAAAAAAAAGTAAGTCAGTAGAAAAATATTATTTTACAAAAACTTTCAAAACTAAAATTAAGAAAAGGACATTTTTGAAAAAAATGTCATTTTGTTAAAATAAAATATATATTATACAAAAAATATTAGAAAGCATCATAACTATTGATTGGTAAGTATCTAAAATTTTCATAAAGTTGCATAAATATACACAATTTTTTTAAAATACATTTCTTTTCAGCAAAGAATAATAATGAAATCTATTGGAAATTAATGGAAATCTATGTAATAGAGCGTGGGCAAGAAGAATAAAGTATTTGTGTTAATTTTTAAGGGTTAAAATAAACGAAAAATTATTTGTTTTTACGTATTTCGCCAGTTATAAAATCGACATTCAAAAACAATTCAGAATTACATTTAAATTAAATGAAATGTTAGCGGAACGTTTTTTAAATGACAAACAGTTATTCAAAGTGATATTTCATTTAAATTTACCTACTTAATATTTTGAGTGTTATATTGGAATCTCGTTTTTTCTGAGTGCACATAATATTTTATACCGCATATCACACTAGAAAGACCAGGTACCACTAATTAAATATTTTAATATAAATTCACCTGATTGTTTTTTATTTTTGTGTATTATTTTTAGATCTTTACAAGCAGTTATTAATGCTCAAATATGACACTCAAAGAATGAGCATCAAAATAATACGTTTTAGGTATTAAGCAGGAAAATACATGCATATTTGAAAACCATACAATTTTGAAAACATTTATTTGACAGTCCAAAATCTAAACAGTTCAGTAAACGTCCGAACTTTATGATAGTAATTCATATCTAATTAAGCCGTTGAAACATTTGTTAACCCGCTAAAACTACAATAATTTGTGAATAATTGTACCTCAATACTATACAGTATTTAAGAATTAAGTAACGCATGCTAGATTGTATAAAGTAGTGAAAGGGACCCCTCCCTTTGGAAGTTAAATTTTGTGTATAACAGAAAACTTATTAAAAGTTTTATTATAAAGCAAATAGGACTTCAATAGAAATCTCTTGAAAATGTGCGAGGCTAATTCCTAAACAGCTGGGTTGACTCTGCCACCTGTTACTGTTTTGTTTATTTTTGATTTGGTGAACTTTTGATACAAAATTGTCCGTGTTATTTGTTTACATAAGTACTTACAATTGAAGTAATGTGTGCTCAAAATTTTGTATCTTAAATTAAGTACTTTATTGTGTGATGTAGGGTTAAATTGCGAATAGCAGCCTTAATCACGAACACTTGCTCTAGTCTGAACTTGATGCAAGTTGTACTTTTTTACTCAAATTGTACCAACACATTTGTTTGTTCTTTTGGTAGAAGTTTTGTTATTATCGTTGAGCTAAACAAGTAAAAGTGCTATATTGGGTCATGCCAAATCTTCTATACACTTCACCACGTTGATTTTATTTATACAGACATGTACAGCATTATCCATATTGTTATTATTTATTATTGACGCTTTACATAAATTAAAATAAGTCGTATGAGAAAAAACTCATTATAGCTTATATTGGCTCCAAAAATGTACTGACTGCCACAAGGTTAATGAAACTTTGCAGAAATCTTTTATGGTCATAGTCTGTCAAAGCTATAAAATAGGAAAAATCGGATCAAGGAGAAAAAAGAACTAATCCTACCTCTGAAAAATGCAAGTTTTTTTGATTTTCCCGTCTTTTTGTTTAACAATTACAACTTTTAAGGTCAAAGAAGGTTCAAAAACTTAAAGTTGGACACAAGAGATTCTTAAATGCCATTTTTAGCCCCGCCCCCTGTTGTGGGCGGTGAAATAAAAAAATTACTTGAAAAATAATGCAATTATTAAAAGAAATAGATTACATACTTCTTAAAACTATAAAAATTTATTTTTATGGGAGGTATTCCTCCGATCCCACCCCCAAAACGTCCCGTGAAAAAAAAAATTTTTTTATTTTTTTTTGCCAATTGCCTAAAAATATTCATTTTTAAGCTTTCCATGCCTAACCAATCTCCGCATCTCAAGAATATTATTAAAAAAATATTTTTGTAGTTTGTTACTTTATAGTATTTTATTTATCGGAAAATAATTAATTTATTTATAGTAATAACTTATTTATGATTGTAAAGATAAATTTTATTTAAAATTATAACAATTAATTTATTTAAAACAACTTGTCCTTTGCATGATGATGATGAGTGCCAGGGTTCTTCTTCGTCTGATTCTTCTAATTCAAGTATTCCGATTCCTCTTCCGAATCTGAATACTTTTCAGAATTAAGTACAGGTGGAAGCATGATAGAATTGCTTCTTTCGTAAAAGGTAATGACCTTTTTTTAAGTGGGTCTAGTAAAGAGTAGGTCAGAACTTAGGAAAAGGCTATGAATAATATCTATGTTACACTGAACCCTTGAAAACACTCTAGCAAAATTATGCCTGTAACGCCGGAAATGTTTGTTTCGTGCCTCAGCCGCTTCTTCTGATAATAGCCCAATAGGCCACAATGCCTTATTCATAACAGTTGCACCATGTATTAAAATCTTGTGCATTGTGGGTGTTATAGGTTTCCACTCATATAGAAGTAGTATCTAAGCAATAATCGGGAAACTCGTGCATTTGGATTTTGTGACCACTTTATATTACTTCAATAATAACCTTGATTCGGTATATGAAATCAAACTCAATTCCAGTTATTTCTGCAGGTAATTCAGGATTGGAAAAAAAGCTAGTGTTACCATCGTTGGTGTTTCCAAATCCAGCTTTCGGTACACCCATTTAATTCTAAATTTTTCTTGGATATTTTTTTCCCTCGCGTTAACAATGGCTTTGTCTGCATCAGATTTTATTTGCCATTTTTTCACTGTCAGTTTATATGACAGGTGTAATATGCTCTCAAATAGGCGAATTCTGGCGTGTAAAGTAGATAGTCCGAAAGAAAGGGCATCTACGTCTATATTTTTTTATTTTTAAAATGTTTTTTGTACAGGTAATAACAGTATTAGATGTAATGATTTAAATAAAAAACATCTACCTTCAGTTATTAAAAACCAAAACATTTTATGAATATACAAGATTTTCTTACTCGTATTTACCTATCCAAGATATGAAAAAATATAAAAAGGTAAAATTTTCAGAAAATCGTAAAAAATGGCGCAAAAATGCGCAAAGTTTTTTTTTACAGTATAAAAGTAGAGATCGTAAATTTTGTAGTGATATATAACATTTTTAGGATCGCGATGGATATCACTCTTAAAAAGCTTTTCACTTTTTTTTGACAAAAAATTTTACAAAAAAAAAACCTTTTTTTTAATTTTGAACGAAATTTTTTATCATTAGAAATTAAAAAAAATCTAAAAATTAACATAAGTAGCTACTAATAAACCCTTTTACAGAAAAAAAAAAATCAATACAAAATCTTGATTCGTTTAGCCATCAAAAAATATATTGCAAACCTCTCAAAATCGTTTAAAGTCAATAACATTTTAACAGTGTCCCAAAACGACAAATCTTAATCAAAAGCCTTAAAAATTTACTATACGATGCAGAATTTTGTTGTCTGCCGAGCTGCGTACTTAAATTTTTCAAAATTAATTTATGGCCAAATGTTCGGCTAGATTGGCAAAATACCCTTCTGTGCGACGGTGGGATGTACTTTAGCTTATGTTGGTGTGTTTTATTATTTTTTACTTGGAATTTAGCTACATGTTATGTACTTTTAGCTGCATATTTAATTTAATAAGTTATAAACATTTGTGTATGTGTGTGTGTGTTTTTTTTTCATGTTTCTCGTGTCTAAGCTTAATGTGTGTTGAAAATTAAGTGGTTTGTGCTATGGTAGCAACCATTTCTGTTTCTTAATATCTGGTAGGCTTTTACGTAGAAAAAGTGGACTTGTTGACTTTATTAACTTAAACAAACTACTTTTATATAAGTACATCCACACATAAAGAAAACAGATTTTATATAACTTTCGCCGATCGAATTTGTTTCCTAATACTTCTAAAATAAACATTTGTTTCAAAACTGTTTTATGAAAATGAAGTTCACTAACTATTATTTAAATTAAAATTAACATTTTAATTTTGATCCATTTTAGACACCTATTAATATTAAACATAGGTTTTTTAATAAAATCATAATAACATTATTCGTTCATTCATTTATATGTTAATATAGTTCGACTAATTAAAATTGAAATATTCGATGTTTGTAAATTTTAAATAAAGTTTCCAGAATAAAACAATCTGTAGATATGAAAAAAAAATTTAAATATAAAAATGGAATGATATTATTTCAAATAAATTTATTGTATTGTATTTTTTTCCTTCAATTTATTGTATGTTTCAAAAGTTTTATGGTTTCAAGATGAAAAATCATATTTAAATATGAAAACCAATTTATTATTAAAACTTCAATTTCTTTGTTATCCATTTTGATAGTCCTTAGTTCATTTTTTCATGTTAGCTAAAAGTAAATGAAAAATCGCAAAACCATTTCACCAACAATTTTAAAAACCGCCAAAAAGACGCCATGTCGCCAAATCCAAAATTTGTTCGCCAAATATGATCGAAAATCGTGTTAAATTACTCGAAATGAATAAATCATAGTGTATTAATATAATACAATTAAACATGTTTTGATTTAGTTTCTATAATCAAAGTTTATTTAAATTTAAATTTTTGGCAGATTTCAAACACAGATCCTTTATGTTTAGAAGTCATATTTACGTAAATAAATATCTAAACAGTTTTCGTGATTGGGTAGTGATTGGTGTTGCTTGTATTTTAACTTGTTTTTTTGTATGTAAATGTGTATAGTTCGTCTGTGTAAGGGTCTGTCTGTCTGTATAGTTAGTTTATTTCTTTCACTTTTTCATTTTCACTTTTTTAATGATGTTGAAATTAAAAAATATGCAGGGCTATTCTGTCTGTAATCCTGTGGAAAAGGGTCAAGTGAAACCTGTATGTCAGTCATACTACTCTGTTGTTTCCCGTAATCTATTTCTTGTACAAAAATGTGTCTGGTTCCGGTTCCGCTACAATATTTAAAGAAGAAAGCAAACCTTAACTTTTAGTTTTAAAATAAAACACGAACCGCAGAGCTAAAAAAATATTATTGTCGTGGTCATCATCGACAGCAACCCTTGCCATCAACACTAACGTCGTCAACATCTGTCGGTTTCGTCGACCATTAAAATATAAACGAACGTTGAAACGAATTACCAACAATAAAAATAAGTGATTTTCATTGACTCGTTTCTTTTGTTTACATTATTAAAGTTTCATGACCTCAAGCAGAGACGCAACACACTGCTCTACATATTTACACACTTACACTCGCATACAGACAACGTGTCTGGTTTGTAATAGAAGTGCAAGCAAATGTTAACAACAAGAGTAACGAAAATGATACGAAAATAGAAATGGATGTAATATTTGCAAAAACGACAACAGCAGTAAAACAATAACAGAAAAAGGAAGTAGGTCCCCATTTTTACTCTTTTGTTGTTATATTTGTCTTTAGAAACTTTTTTGTTTTAGATATTTACTTATGTATGTACGTGTGAACGTATCAATGTATGTAAATCCGGAAGAGCTATTATTTAACTTGAACACATATACACTTAAATAAATACATATATTTGTATGTATGTATGTATGTATGCATTACATGCACTACTTTACGACACAGCAACATTCATTTTGTAATTTCTTTCTTAAGACTTTGTGTGCACGTGACTCTTCTGCTCACTGTTTTCATTCAAACAGCAAACTGTAATTAGCCGTACTTTTTCTCTTTCTCATTTTTATAAAATATACTCATTGCATTTCTGCTGCAAGTGCATTCTCTTTACTCTTATTCTACTAATTTGTTTACTCTGCTCTACAGATTTTCTTTTCTCATTTTTTTATTGCCTCTATTCTAGGAGCTGCATAATTTTATGCTGCCACTGCAATGCTGCTTAGGAAGAGAGCTTATTTCATTCATAAATCATTTTAACATGTTTGTTGATTCCCTTGTTTGTTGCAAAAAGCTTTAGTAGATGGCACTGTTTATTTGTGTTGCTGTTGGTATAAAGATAAAAAAGAAAAAAAAAACCTTGAGGCAATAATGAAAAGCAGCACGCTATTCATTAAATAATATTAAATTGTTATAAATATGCAAAAAATAAGCTTCGCCAATTTCACTGTATTTTTTGGGTTCTTATGAAGACAAAAAATATTGTGTTTTTGTTTAACATTATTTTACTTTTTACAACTACAACTAGAGTTGGAATAAAACCAGCCAGTGCAGTAATAAAGTAAGAAAATATAAATTCACTGTTTGTTATTATTTTGTCTAGGTTTTGATACTTTGTTAGGGTTTCGTACCAAAGGGTAAAAACGAAACCCTATTGTTTTCGCTACAATACCTGTCCGTCTGGCCGTCTGTCAGCGCCTTTTATCTCTGGAACCGTAATAGGTAGACTCTTGAAATTTTCACAGATGATGTATAGCTGTTGCCGCTATAGCAACAAATACTAAAACTTATAGGGTGTTCCGATAGAAAGTTGTTATTCACGAATATGTGTTTATTTCTTGAACTGTAGGAGCCATATACTCAAGATTTAAAAACAGTAAAACAAGTCTAAAAAATAAACCTAAAAATTAAAGGGTGTTCCGATAGTGGTGTGATTTGAATGTATAAGGCTACTAACACTTATAGGGTGTTCCGTGACGTGTTATTTGCTTTTATGTCTTTATTTCTTGAGCTATAGGAGGCAACCACTTAATATTTGCAGACAGTAATTTACACTATGTTCGCTTTCTAAACAAGTATATAAAATTAAACCTTATAATTAAAGGGTGTTCCGAGAGTGACGTGCTTTGCGTGTATATGCCCTAAGTTTTGAACGATAAGTAGACTCTTGAAATTTTTACAGGAGGTTTATTTTTATGGAAACTATAACAAATAATACAAATTAAAGGGTGTTCCAACAATGACATGTTTTTCACGTATAGTGACTTATTTTTTTAATCGTATTAGGTAAACTCTTGATATATTCATAGAAAAAGAATTTCCATGGCCGTTATAACAAATAACAAAATTAAAGGGTGTTCCGAATGGGACATGATTTTTACTTAAATAGCCTTATTTTTTTAACCGTAATAGTTAGACTCTTGAATTGTTTACAGTAGATGTTGTACTTCGGCCACTGTAACAATTACTAATTACTAAAGGGTGATCCATCAGTGACATGTTTTTCACGTATATTACCTTATTTTTTTAACCGCAATAGGTAGGCCTGATATTATTATAGAAAGTGTATTACCATGGCCGTTATAACAACAATTCCTAAAATTTAAAGGGTGTTCCAATAGCGATACAAGTTTTTCAAATATGACTTTGATTTTTAAAAAAAGGGTCCCCCATAAGACATGAAAAAATTAACAATTTGAGTTTTTAAAGGCGTACTAAACATAGTACGGAACCTTACGTGTGTGAGACAATTCGCACTTGACTGATTTATTTTTAATTTATTTGACTTATCTCTTATTTTGTCAAGGAATATGTTTTTTCGAAAAAAAATATAGACGAATTATTCCACCAGTATGAATTGTGCACTCCTAGTTCTGTTAACATAAGCATTAAGCCAAGAATGACCTTTATCGTTAAATAAACGTTAAAAATTTTACTTTAATAAAAATTAACTATGGTGGCTGTTGTCAGTTGGATTTACTTTACAGTTATATTCTATTCATTTATTTCACCACCATTCTTACCACTACTCTAGCTCTTTCCCAAAGAAAGTAACACATTTAATAATGATTTTGAGTATTTTATTTTCTTAAAAAATATACAAGATAAACCCATAATGATAGAAACAAGAGTACTACACTATCCCACATGTTGGACAAATGAGGTCATGAGAATTGTGTTTCTATTGGTTAATAATTGTGCTTTCATTTGTAGGATGCACATTATATTATATAAAGCGAGCAGTTGATTACAGACTTCGCAACACTTCAAATGGACAAAATACGTCATCTAATTTAATTGTTTTATACCTTTCACCTTTAACATGAAATAAAAACTGGTTCGATACACTTATATTTTAGTTCTGCACCTCCATTGACATTTTGAAAACTTCTAGCCCACAACTCGAGGGCTTACAATATTTTCTTAATCCTTATTATAGCTTTTACTTGCTTCTACATTATTTTCTTTTAAAAAGTTTGTGATAAAAAATTAAACTACAAGTTGAATGTATAGTCATGCCTTTGTATTTATAAGAATAATCGTAAGTTATTGATAAAAACCTTTTAAAGATGCACAAAATTCATCCCCAGCTCAATGCAAGAGATCATATAAAATAATAAAAACAAATGCAAACCAATGCAAACAAATATAGTGTTCAAGTCGAAGTTGAACATTTTTTTAATTCCCGTCATTTTGAAATCTTTTATAAATATAGAGATAATGACGATGACATAAGGACGCTTATGGGCAAAACAACTTAAGTATTTTTACGGCTTTTTTAAAAACCACTTTAAGGGTAAAAAATTGTCTAGAGTTTTAAAAAAAGTTTATTGCTGCCTAGTTATTGGTTTGAACCAGTAAATACCTACTACTAATAAAAAGTTACATAAAAAGTTTATATAAAAAATTTTATGCTTTTCGTACGTCTTTGTTGGAAATACGAGTGTTTACACGTCCACCCAGAAACGACATTTGCTTGTTTTTCTGTTGTTGGTAGTACTTTTGATAGCAATTTGTTTTGCTGTTAGTTTATAATCTCTAAATGTGTTAAACACACACACACATTTTTAGTTTTAAAGAGGTTTTAAATTTTTTTTTGTAATTTTTTTGTTGCGGCCAAAATGGAAACATTAGAATGAATAAAAAGGGCTAATCCGTTGCAAATAAACAACTTCGTTTGTATTATTATGTTTGCCTTTTAAAGAAATTTCATTGACAAAATAGATCTGAGTTGGCTCAGGTTCAATCTATAGAAACTTTTTGTTGTTATTGTTTCCAATAACAAAAAACCTTAACTAGCAATTTTTGAAGAAGGAAAAAGTATATATGTTATTTTCAACTTTTTTTGTTATTAAACTTATTACATCTGTCTACTTATTAGGTTGATTTATAGCAATATTTGTTTGTTGTTTTATTTTTCGTCTCTTCTCGAACTCTAGTACAACAGTTTCGTATAAGCAAACGAAAAAATTTGCTGCCTAAAAACTATTACAACTTAAAACTTAAAATGACAACTTTACTTTTTTTCCCTAAAGTGAATCCTTCAAAACACAAGGACGATTAGAGTAAAAAGTGACTAAAAAAAAAAATCGTTGCTAAAAATATGCCTTCATAGCTTTATTATAGGCGTACGTTTCCAATCTAGTTTGTAAATACACATTGGCTCCGGTGTCAAAATGAAAAAAAAAACAAATTAAAAAAATGGTAAAAATTGGAAGAAATAAAAAGATAATGCATAATTTTGATTTCCAGTAAACTATTTAAATGTTAAATAAATAGTAAAGATTTTTATTACGAGAAGAGAAGTAAACAAACGTGACAAATGTTTATTTCAGTAAATACTAGCTATCCCTGGTGCACTTGACTACACCCATCCTCAAAAACTACAATAAACACTTGGAAATAAAAGTGCACGTTATTCGTGGAGAAGCCTGTGTCAAATTTAGAGTGGGTCACTTTTGCAGTTCTCAAGATATAGAATAATTACTTTGTATGGGTTAGCCAGTCAGCTTTAACACAAACAATTTCAACTATCTAGATATTTTAGTTCCGTAGTTTCACTACAAAAATTCAGTTTGTGCGCGACGTATGACGCCCATTGTTCCCATCCAGTCTGTTTTTTGCTAGACTATTCGTATTAACCTTGTTGAAAAAATGACATAAACAAGTATTGGCCACCTATAACAACGTGAGCAAATTAATACCGTTGCTCTGTCGGCGTTATGTTAATGTCTTGTTCAAATCGATTAATAGTGGAGACGAAATGTTAACCCCCGTCTGCATTAGTCATTATTGAATTGAATTGAATTTATTGAGACTTCACGTGTTCAGATAACAAAAGAATTTCTTAAAGCTAAATAGAAAGAAAACTTAGAACTATATGTATGATTCTAATATAAATAAAAGAAAACGCAACTTACTATGATAATGTAGGTTTTTGACCAACGGAATGGGTAAAAATAAAAGGACATAATGTGCTTGCTCCCGACACCAAGTTTACAATTAGTTAAGAAAACTTAAACTAAGGATAAATAAAACCTAAAACTACACTTAAAAATAACAAAACCTACAACTTAAAACTAATTATTTACAATATGTACAAGGGGTGGATTATAAATCCAAAACAATAAAAATAAGTGTACAGCTAAGCTGCATATTTAATATACAAAAAGAGGGTATTAATGTTTAAATTTGTAATCTTTTAAAAAATGATTAAATAAAAGTAAAGTTAAAATATAAAACAGCCGACCCACAATAAACCAAAAACTACAAGAGTCGAATTTAATTTATTGTAGAACGAAATTTCTACAAACAAGACACTTAAAGTAACATAATGCCATCAGCCACGATGGCAAGTACGGTCGCTATATTTAAAAATATTTGGTAAGAGTGAAAGACTTTGTGATCTAAGATCCTCATTAAGGAAACCGAATGGCGAAATGTAAAAACAATTAGACCAGCTTAAATTAATTTCTCGATTATAAATATCTGAAATTAGTAGATTCTCATGAAATTCAAGCCTTTGACAGAACTTCTGCAGCGAAGTTAGGGCATAAAAACATAAGGGAATAATATTTGATACCCCATAAATAAATCTGTTCGAAAATCGTCTATTATATGATTTAAAATTACGTCCAAAACAAAGTCACAAGACACTACGTTCGATTATTTCGAGTTCCTTAGCAACCGTAGGCGAAATTGTAAACCAAATTGGAAACCCATATAATAAAACCGACCTTATACTCACTTTGTAAATTAAAAGCTTTGATTCCCGGCTTAGGTGGCGATTTACTAAAAGTGGCAAGAACATCGCTTTGATCATGCGGGCCTTCGCAGCCGTTAAACGTGCATAATTGTTGAATTTAACGAGCTTGTTGAAACTTACACCGAGATACTTGATACTATCCTTAAAGGGAATCTCCATACCGTCCAAAGACAAACTTAAGCACTTACTACGGGGAACAACGTAGTAAGGACACTTTCCTGACGGGTTTCTCAAACAAATAGCCTCAGATTTACAAGGGTTAATTTTAATACCCCAATCCCTATAAAGCTTATTAATAACCACAAGGTGTGCGGATACGCATTCCATGGCCAATTCAGGATTGGTGTGGTGTGCGTATATCAAAGAGTCATCAGCATATAAAATGCTACTTGAACCATTAAAATAATGCGGAAAATCGTACACCAAAATACTACAAAGAAGTGGAGCTAAAATTGAACCCTGAGGTACTCCACTAAAAATCTGTCGCTGTTGTGAACAGATCTCATTCAACTGCACAAAGAAAAATCTATCCTTAAAAAAGCTTAAAAAATGTTTAATTATAAAAGGATCAAATCCTATACGCATTAGTTTTAGAATTATTCCGTTCTGATATGCCCTTTCAAAAGCCTTTTCTATGTCTAGAGACACAGCTACTGTGCAAGTTTGATTTCTAAGGTTAAGTATAACATCCTCATGAAACTTGAATAATGCATGAGAGGACGAATGACCTTTTTTTAAATCCGAATTGATTTTAAGGTAAGTATTCAAAACTGACATTCAATTCCATTTTAAATCTTATTACTCTTTCGAATAACTTGCCTAAGTTTGACAGCATTGAATAGGCCTCGAGTTATTTATATCGAAATTATATGCTTTTTTCTGAAGCGGATAAATTTTTGCAATTTTCCAGGATTTCGTAAAGTAACCAATATTAATACAGTTATTAAAAATTATTGTTAAATAATCTAATGCAACTGACGAAAGTTTCTTTAAAACGAAATTTGATATGTTATCTAAACCTGCAGATGTTTTTGCATTAAGAGTTTTAATTATTGAAAGAATCTCCAAAGAGTTAGTAAAGTCAGACGTATCCGAGTTATCTAGTGATCTAAACTCTTGATCAAAAGAAGAAATATTAGTAGAACTGTGATTAAAAAAAGAAAGTATCTGAAGATCAACGTCAGGAACCTGGGAAGAAGAGGGTACATTGACGGAATATATCAGCGAAAAATGTTTACTGAAGTGCTGCACCTTGTCGCAATCACCTGTGTAAGTTGTATTGTCCACGATAAGTTTCGGAAATTGTTCCTTACTTTTATTGCCCAAAATACTATTAATTTGTCTATAAGCGTAGTCATTAACATGTTTGAGCAAAACACAAACTTCATATAAAAAACAGTATTAATAATAATGATTTTTTATAGTTATATGAAGTTTGACTTTTGTTAAGACATGTTGATGACTAATGGAGACGGGGGTTAACATTCCGACTTTAGTCCAATGTTGCTTGAATGTTTTTTGCACAGTAGTATGGTTACCAATTAGACTGATTAACTTATTCATCTTACCTTTAACGAAACGTTTATTCTTCTGGTATCACATTTCACCGCTGCACAATCAATCAAAATATTTTGAAAATAACCTAGTAATTTATAAACTGCTAGGCCGATTGATCCAAAATTTTACATGAGCATAACAGCGGAGTATCTAATATTAAGTTTTAAAGGTGGGTAAAGTTGGGAATCTCGCACATGAAAATTCTTTTACAGCTTGCCATTTCTTCAGTTTTATAGCCCATTCAGGCTGCCACGAAATTAAGTAATTTCGAGCTGAAATTACGAACGAAATCTAAGGTGTTCATACTGGGCTTTTTGACATTTGAGTTGATTTCGCAAACAGCTGATCACGTTTAGTTACATTTGTATAATTTAATTCTTTAGAAAAAAGCTTTCGCACAACACTTTCGTATCAATTTAAAATATACACGAATATTAAAAACAGCACTACAACAAAATTAATGTACAATTATGTTTATATTTCCATTATTTCATTTGGCTTTTAAATTTTTTCTGACAAAAGCGCACTTTCAAGGTTGTAAATATGGTCATGGTTGCAAAAAGTGTAGCTTTTTATACAAAACCAGCGTTGTCTATCGTAATTTCAAGTTAATTTCGACGAAATTATTTAGAATGAGTTAATTTCGGCAATGGTAAAATGTATGCGAAATTACGTAATTTCAAGTTGATTTCGGCTGAAATCACGAAATGACTTAATTTCGTGGCAGCCTGAACGGGCTATTATTCTAATTTTTAAAAATTATACATGGTCTTAAAGGTCTTGTCAATACCTATAAAATGGTATCTAAATTTGCAAATAATTTTTTAAAATAATTCAGTTATAAGCATTTTAGGAAATAAAATTTTTGATTTTTCACTACCCTGGTCCAGTTTTTTCAAAATATTGCGTACAATTTTTACCCAATTTTTCTAAATTTTTTATAATAGTTAGCGAGCCAAAAATTTCTAAAGGAATATATAAAAATTTTATATTTTTGTATAAGCTAACTATAAGTGTGTACGTTTAGTAAAAAATTCATATAAAATTGATTGGAAAACGATTTATTTTGGACATAAATTGTTAACTCATGTACCACTAAAGATATCTTAATGGATTTTCACAGACTCAAAGCAGTGGAGTGGAGTTGTCAAATGTCAGGGTAAGACTCTAAAATAGGTTACCTCGGAACTATAATTTTTTGGAAATGTCATAAAAAGTTTATTTTTAAATCATGTTAAGATTTTTTAAAATTAAGTAGACCTTAAAAATATTTATAATAATTTGCTTAAAAATGTGTCACTTTTAGTTTGGGAGAAAATTGGCTTAGAATTTAATTTCTTTTCAATGTAGACCTTAACTTAGTATTTTTGACGTGGTGTACTTATTAATGATCGGATTATTATTGGCTATATTCTTAGTAAAATTTGAAAGAAAATAGTTTCAAGTTTTGTTCTGGTAGCGCCTTTCGTTAAAAAGTTACAAGCCTCTGAATTGGGAAAATGTATTTTCCCCAAAAAGGTGGTATTGTTTTTTTGACCTATATACCGAAAATTACGTTTTCCTCCACTTTTTCTTGGAAATGAGATATTTTTGTGGGAAAAAAGTATCCTATATTGCAATCAGGACGATTTTGTTAAAATCCATCCAGTACTTTTTTCCTGAGGCGAACACAAATGAAAAGCCGACAGACAGACAGACAGGCAGAAAATGGAAATGAGTTACTATTTTATTATATGTATTAAGATGATCCATTGCGAGGTAATTTTTTCAATAGCCTTTTTGTGACAGATCACGTGTGAATCGTGTCATGCTGTCATGCTGTCATGCTGTAATGTTATTTTT
>OX451217.1:338119-372476 GCA_949628195.1 Phasia obesa
TTGTATAAAAAGCTACACTTTTTGCAACCATGACCATATTTACAACCTTGAAAGCTTATTTTTTTGAAAGCAATGTAAACGATCGCAAGTCGCCACGGTTTACCATTCTTGTATCAATGTAAAATTTTTTCTGGTGGCTTCTTAGATTATTTAGAAACTTTTTAGCGGGTATGCGCAAAAAAAAATGACGCCCAAAAATAAGGGACACCCTAATGTATATATATATATATGTATGTATGTATGTATGTATGTATGTATGTATGTATGTATGTATGTATGTATGTATGTATGTATGTATGTATGTATGTATGTATGTATGTACGTCCAAAAATAAGGGACACCCTAATGTATATATATATGTATGTATGTATGTATGTATGTATGTATGTATGTATGTATGTTTGTAAATATTTTGTTTATTACTTATCATGATGATAGTATGAAAAGTATTACGTTTGTATTTTATTCCCTTTCCATGTACATATTTCCATTTTTTGCCGTTAGAAACTTGGCGCTGACTTTGACAAATACAAATAATGAAAGTTTAAAATGTCAAATTTTATCTTTAAGCACAATTGTACAGAAGAAACAAAAGAACAGAATGTTTAGAATCTTTTCTTTACTTGCTTTACACTTAGATTTATTCAATATCGTTATTTGTTTTCTTTTCTTTTTTTGTAAATAACTTAAATGAAATACAGATAAGGACTAAAGAGTAATACACATGTGTACATACATATGTATCAAACATAAGTCGGGAATAGTTTAGTCAAGACCTTTGATAGAGTCACTTAAAAATCTACAGTGCAGTAATATAAAAAATATTGGCGTCTTGTAAAATAAATCATATGAAGGATTGTTGCCGTTTTACTCTTAGGTTAGTATGGTCGCGCATGCATATGTAAGTACATACAGTAGGGAGCAGAAATAAGTACATGTTTGTATTTTCTGCATTGTAGGCGCATAAAAATAGTAATAATGAAGCAAATTAATCTTATGCTTTTTTATTTATTTATTATTCAGTTGTTAACAATAATGTTTTAAAGCAAATCCAAAAAATATGTATTCAAAGAAAAATCAAAATAAAATAAAAATTACTCTTATGTAATCAATTTTGCACTTTCTGATAACATTTAAAATATTTTTTATTTTTAGAACTTGGTCCATAGCCATTTATTTTGTAATACACTATTTATGCCTTCTCTGGATTTTTCTGCCACTCCAGCTGTAGACGTTGCCAAAACTCGTCCCCCCCATTTAAAAGTTTTCGGCCTCTAGCCAAAACTTTCGGAGCTACATTTCGCCGTTTTATCATTATAATAACCACTAAATTAACTGTTATACGTGACAAAGAGCCTTCCATTGTTATATTTACAATCGAATTTTTCACGATTCGCCATAGTTTCTTCATTGTTTTAAAAAGTATTAACTTTGTTTTAAACTTAAAAACAAATTATTCACCAATTATTCAAACACAATTTAAAACTAAGGTGTATATTAACAAAACTCAAGATTATAGCAACCAAATCCAATACTGGATTTAAAGTAATTGTAAATTTTAAATGTTTCTACTAATTTAGTTGACAGTAAGTATGAGTAAATTGAGTACATACGAGTTATTTTGTTCGGAATACATCCTTTCGCGCTAAAAAATAAAAATGAAAACCTAATAGTTAATCAATGCTAAACCTAAAATACATTTTTCAAAAGTAAAATAAAGACACTCCTACACCCAAAGATACTTTAAGCTGAAAATTTACATGTCAGTAAAAATGCACTCATTTGTCAAAAATTTTAAGTTATTTAAGCAAAATAACTCCTTGATAGATTTTTTATATGTAAAAAAAATGTTTGCCTTATATCTCAATCTGAACCGATATTATAGCGAATATATATTACGCATCGAGATAGCAGTGTTTACACTTTTAAAATTAAAATTGCGTTTTGCTAAGTTTGATTTGTTTTTGAGATATGACTACGTTGCAATAAAGGAGCGATATGTATGTACGTAAGGGTGTGTATAAAGAAAAATTAGTACAAATTATTTTTCATAAAAAATTGCAACTAACGCTGTTTCAATTAAAATTTGTTTGTTCTCATAAATTTTATTCCCAAATGCTTTGTTGACAAGTATTGATACCATAAATGGAAATAAGGTATTATGGACTGATCAGTAAATGATAGCAAAATTTCAGCTGCGTATAAATAGTATCAAAAATCCCAAATATTTGCCAGCAGACCTCAATTAGTATCAAAAATCGCAGAGCAAAGTGGAAATCGATAGGCATATGTATAACCACAATTGATATAAACACGATGTACTGAATCTTCGCAGTCTTCACTAATGCCAAAGAGTATGGAATCTGATAGACTGATTGATATCTTTTAATAGACTCAGCGTTACTTGGGTTTCATTAATCCAAGCGAGTAAATGAAATATTTTTTTTTAATAGTTATGGGACTTAAAATTCGCAAAATATATTTTATACCTACCTGAAGGGTGGCAAAGGTCTTCATGTAAAAGAAAAACGCAATCTAGATCAAAAGATCTAAGTCGGTTAATTAGGTAACAGTTCGGTGTTTGTTTATTTTGCATATTGCCCATCATTTCAAACGTTTTTTGCCAAGTCAAATAAAATTGATATTATTTAAAAATGTTTAGCCAATTGTATCTATTTTTATGTTTATTATAATAGTTTGCACTATTTGCAGTTAAAAATGATTGTGGTTGCTGTTACTGCTTCAAAATGTAGTTGCCAAAATACATTAACTCTTGAAACTCCTATCTTTGTATTGTCTTATTAGCGATAAAGTTTGTGTTATATCTGTCAAGGGTATAATCTATTTACTTGAGAATTTGTTGTTTCTTCCTTTTGCAGCTAATCTTTTAAATATGTTTGCCAAATTGCCATAATATGACTAAACGAACGAGAAAACACCAGCCAAAGACATAGAGCAACAATTACCAAATGATGAACAAGTTACGATTACATACAAACTTGAGATCCTTAAGGTTTATTTTTTAATTTTTAATTTTATTTTATCTAATTTAAAGCAAGAAATAGGTAAACCTTGAGGTAAAATATGCTTCTATATTAAAAAAATAATAGCGATATTTTGCCATAGTTAAAAAACTTAATTTTCTCTCATTTTGTTTATAATTCGGTAGGGTAATAATGTTAAGTGTTCAGGCAAAAAAATGTTTTTAAAATACATCTTTTTATCCCTAGTAGATGTAGTTGAGGATCTTAGGTCTAAAATTGATATTAATACGGTTGCATTTCTGATTCTTCTGCAACACAGTAAAGCTTTCGACACAGCGAATTATCAAATTCTCTTAAAAAACAAAAAAATCTTTTATTTTTCTAGATCGTCCTGTAATCTTATATCCTCTTATCTTACTAACAGATCTCAAATAGTTCAATTTGAGGGTAACAGCTGTAATATATCAGATTTTTCTTTTTGTGTAAATATTATTAATCAAGATTTGAAAAAAAAACGAGTGGTGGGCTAATGGTACGGATTATGTATTAATCCTTCTAAATCTAAATGTATTTGTCTTACAAAATCAAAGAAAGCTTTTGTAACTTCGCAAATTAAAATGAATGATAATAATATTGATTTTGTAACCTCTGCACCCAATTCGGGAGTCATTTTTAACAATAGACTTACTTGGTCTGCTCATATTAATACTGTCGTAAGAAGTCTATGGTATGCTTAGAAACCTATGAGCACTAAAAGTTTCTACACCATTTGCTATTCGTATGCTTTTAGCCAAAACTTATATCATCCCATCACTCATATATGATTGCGAATTTTATGCAAACCGTGATAGTAATGACCAACGCAAAGTTAATGTTTTATACAACAACATAGCTAGATATGTATATTTTTCAGAAGGTCCGTCGAGAAAATATCGCATTATACTCACACCAGATTTATCAAATAAAACTTGACAAACTTTTTAAAATCAGATGCCTTATCTTTCTGTATAAAATTATTACTTTGAAGGAACCAACATACATACATATATTAAAGAATTATATTTCCTTCATCTTATCGTGGTAGGAATATAATTCAACAAAAACAAAAAAGCCTTTTATCTCAACGACAATTTCTGGTTTATACAACTAGTCTTTGGAACACCCTACAAAATAATATCTAAAAACTTGACTACCCTTGACTGCTTCAATGATAATTTTATTTTTTATATTGTTAATTAATATTTTTTAATTTATTTAAATTTATTATTTTTTGTACTTGCAATCTACTTATTTCTATTTTTCTTCATTTTGAACTTTGTTTTTTCATTTATTTTTACTGTTGATTTTTTATATTCAATAATATTTAATATCTCTTTTTGCAATGACAAACATATGTATTTATCGCTAGCACTATCATTTATAAGATATTTAAGATTGTTGTGCTTAATAATTATATTTATTATAATAATAATAATTTTAATAATATTTGTAATTTAATTATTTTTAATTTTAATTTTCGATATTTCGCTACTCCATCTTGTAGCATCATCAGGAAAAAATGAAAAAATTAACGTTATGAAAATTACAATTAAAAAAGTATTAATAAATTTTCGTTAAACAAACATATTTTAAAAACAATTTTTGTCATAAACTTATAAAAACATTTTAAACAAGTACAAACAATTATTAAATTATTTCTTATTTACTAAATGTCTGTAAATCTGTGTCTGCCTTAACATTAATTCTCTGTGCGTTTGGTGTATTAATAATTTATAAATAAAAATAAAAATAATTAAATTACAAATTATTAAAAAAGGCCAAATAAACTATATCAAAATAATAATAATAATAATAATATACATACACACATACATACATACAAACATACATACATGCATACATACATATGCATATTTAAAAGTATTGTAAAACATGCATTTTAATTACATGTAATTTTATTGTGAATTCTAATCGAAATCTTTGATCTCTGTATTCACAAGAATGATAAAAGATTTGTTGATATAAGAGTTTGTTTTGTTCTGTATGTTTTCCTTTTAATAAAATATGCTTTGTTGTTAAAAAAGCATATTTTTTTTAATTTTACGTTTTTATGACGATTTCAATTAGCTTATTTGACGATAATGATATTTTACCAAAAATATGACGATATTACCTCTAGAAAGTCTGGCAGCTATTGGTAATACTAATTTGGTATATTACAAATAATTTAGAAAGTTTTTTCTCTAATTCTTATTTTATACTTTTACGTTTTTGTTTATTATTCTGTAATTTACATACATCTATGTATATAATTTAAATTTTTTTCTTCTTTGCTGTTGTTATCATCTTCTCTTTAATACATTTCAATTTTGCTGCTTATTTATGAGGAATAGATAGTTTATTATTTTACTCAGTATCAACACACTTTTTTCTCTTTTTTTTTATATATAAACATAAACATATACATATATATACTTTGTCATTTTATTCATTTATTGAACTTGGAATAGTCAAAATTAATTATATATAATCATAGAAAATAAATTTTCAAATATATTTTGGCTGTTGTGTCGATGTAACTTGGTAAAGTTAATTCGCCTTGATCAGGTTTTAAAATGTAATTTCGCATCTCACCATTTTAAACAGTTACCAGACTTCTTTTTCTTAAAACTTAAGTACTCTGGTAAAACCAAATTTATATAATATATTTTGCATATTTTTACTTTTTTTTTATTTATCTATTGTCGTTGGCAATGATTTTGTTTTTATTTTATGAATTTTCTTTCTGGTTGAAATTATTTTTGAGAAATAGTTAAATTAAAATCATTTAGATGAAACCATGTTTAATAGTATTTGGAAGTGGTGGCGTTAGAATATACTTGTCTAATAAAATTCGTTATAAACCAATCAATTTAAGATATTTTTATGGGGTATGCGAAATTCTATTTATTGGAATAAATATTGTGACAAGTATTATTTTATTTGGGGTCGCTTATTTGCCAAAAGCAAATTTAGATATTTTAGAGAATACTGTAGGTGATCTTTTCTCTCCCTCCCATCACTCTTTAATTTACGCGACTTTTAGTTTTAGTGGTCTACTAAATTTACAAACCGATAACTTGAATAGGGAATATCGTGACGTATTTTTATTAAATATAAAGGAGATTATCTCTTGTTTGGAGAATTATGTCTTTTCTACATTTTATAACACAATTGATGTTAACCATCAAGTGTCAGAACTAGATGTTTTAATATCTAGAAGATAATTTTTGCTAGATCTATGAGAGGCATTGTGTATAGGGCGTACGTGAGAGATCGAACTGCAACCAATTGGAGATTTTTTTTGTAGACTCAGAAATAAAGCCAAAAGTATTATACGTAGTGTAAGGAAGATTCACTATGAACTCGAAAAAATTGTGGAATCAACGTCGGACCGCAGGGCTGGGAAAATCACATTTTGATAAAGATTCCATGGATGTTAACCTTACTAATGACCCTTTTTTGGGATGGAATGCATATACATGTATTCAATAACTCTGATTATAGGACCAAAGAATTTGATCATCACGAAAGGTTTTATTTTCTCGGGTTTATATGTCTGATTTGCAAATTGCGTTTGGGAAAATTAAATTTTATAAGATTATCTTCACCTTTATATCTTTATATAGTCATAAAAATGAATATCGACTAATATTTTGTACATTAAGTATCTCGAGTTAATTAAGAATAAATTTCGTTTTAAAACAGTAAAAGAGAAATAGAATAGAATTTAAAATTAATTGGATAATTGCATATGCACTTGTACATATGTAAATCAGTTTGGTTTGTTTCAACACAATTGTTATAGAAAAGCTGTATAATAGATTTTTTTATTATTACTAATAAAATGTTCATATACATAAAATAAGAATGTTTGCAGATCAATCTAGAATGAATAAATCTGCATTGCGTCAATCATAATGTTGTTGCGGTTGATGAGATTTGGTTTGGAAATTATACGTTGGAGTATTAAGTTGGTATTTGCTTTTAGGCACTAAATAAAACACATTCACCTCAACCAAATGTTAAATAAACACAAGCGGGGGGAAATCATACAGAAAAAAGAAACAGACATTTTAGTGTAATAATCATAAAAGCTATGATTTTATCTAGCAGTAGCTGTTATGCAATTGGCAAGGTGTTTTGTGTCCTGCCACACAGCTTGATGTTGCTTTTATTGATGTCCATAGTTGTTGTGTTAAAAAAGAAAAAAATTGAAAAATTATCATACAAAACTGCCACTAACATACAATAATAAATTATATTGCAGTCATCTGTTCAGGCAACACTGAAGTAGTAGTACGAAGTTGGGGGTGGGGTGATTGCATAATAAGTAAAAGCTACAACAGCCACAACCCTAGCTATGATTCTCATATGTATATGAATTCGCATATACACAGGCATATAACAACATACAAGTTTTGTACTTCTTCTACTTTTTGTTGCTGAAAAAACTTGGAATATTACCAAATATTGGCTGGATACATTTAAATTAGCGAATGCAAGTGTTTGTTTCTTCGTTTATCTAGAGCTACAGTAAATGGAGTGTTGATACCACTTTTGTTCAAAATAAACACGAGTAATATGTTGGCAACAACTATTAAGGTATATTTCTTCGGAATACATTATATAATTCAATATAATTTTTTATAAAATGAGAATACCTATACAATTTTAGTGTCGGGAGTTTGTGTTTGTATCAAATTGAAATTAAACGCATTATTTAAATATACAAAACGATCGGTTTTTAATTTATCATAAAAATTGTGGAATTCTTTGTTAGCATACATTTGTCTATTAATCGTATATTTTGTTTGAAATAGTGTTGATAGTGATAGTGAAATAGCTGTTGGTTTTTGGTAGTAATCCATCGTTAATTTGTTATCTCATCTTTATATATATATATATATATATATATATATATATATATATATTATATATATATATATATATATATATATATATATATATATATATATATATATACATTTATATATAAAATTTTAAAATTGCTCAATAATTTGAAACATTTTGTTTTAAATTATTGTTCTTATTTAAAGATTTATTTTTATGGTTTTCTTGTGATAATCATTAGTTTGAACTTCTTTACACTACGTCTTGACGAGTCAGTGATTTGTTCAACCATTGAACAATTTCATGTGCGCACATTAAAACGTCTCGTGAATAACATCGATGTCACGTTCTTGTTCAAACAGCATTGTTAGAACATATTTTTTGCACAACGTTGTCTGTCTGCCATGCTGCTGCTGCTTTTAGTATGAAAGTTTGACTTTTAAATATAATTTTCTACCAACAAAATACATGTTGTTTTTGCTGTTGTAGAACTGCACTTACCTGACATTATTTTACCATGGAAGAAATACTAAACAAGTTATCTTCACTATACTTAATTATTTTATACTTAATTTATAATAAAGTCAAAACCAAACTTTGATTTGCCATTTTCTTAGATCGTTCCATAATTTTTCTTCTTTGTCTAAAACTGAATATTATAATGATTAAAGGAATCATTAAATTATAAATAAAATGCTAATGAGGAAACTTTCACTTTCAGGCGAGGTGAGGAATTGTTTTGCCATTAAACCTCAATTATTAATAGTGAAAAACGTTTAGTCTTTTTGTTTTGTTTTGCTATTCCGTTCACATACTTAAGCAAGAGTGAGTAGATGTTTGTAAAAACATTTATATAAAAACAAATGACATTTGTTTGGATGGCATTTGTTGCGGGAATAATGATTGAAAATAAAGCATTTATTAGTGTCATTAACCTAAATCCCATTACGCAACAACATAAAAATTTTTTTTCTATAAAATTTTTAATAAAATTTTAACAAACAATTTTCGATAAGATTAAAAAAAAAAAAATGTTCTATATCTTTTTATTAGCGGAGTTAAGTGTTCGATGCGAATGGTCTTGTAAAAGTGCAAGTGTATAATATCATAGCTTTTTCGTAAAATCCAACAACAAAATACCTATTGTTTTTGTTACGTTTGAATGATATAAAGCATTTACACTTTCTCAACACCATTTGCATCAAACACTGAATACCGCTATTATATTTGTAGAAAATAATGAAGTTGAAAATCATAAAAGCAACAACCGAATGTATATTATTGTGAAATTGGGAAACATGATAGAGTAAGGGAAAATTTAACATTACTATGGGGAAGGGTATATAAGATTCGGCATGACCGAATATAGCAATCTTACTTCTCTTTGGTGATCTGTTAAAATCATAAAATAGGCATCACTTTGCAAGGCTGGGTTAATCTGTAAAAAGTTTTACCGATATATTCTTAAGAATTTTTTTCAAAAAAGAAAAAGCTATTAGGAAAATTACAGGCTACTTGAAACAAAATTATTTTTGTTTAAGGGACACAGCACTGTGCGAAAAAATCTTGATCAGACTCCAAATAATAAGCATGTACCGGTTCAACGAAAATCATTATGTAAGATATCTGAATCTATAAAAAACCTCTTAAGGCATATCTGACTGATATAATGTTGCACAAGGAAAGTCGGCAGAAAATCATGAAATTGTTCCAGTATTGCAATTAGTAACATATTCCTTCTTCAATTTCTAAGGCTTAAAGAGGACCTGAATGCTTATATTTTACCCACTTGCAAATTAACCCTTTATTTATTTTCTATCAATCTTTACCAAATAATTTTTCGTGTTGTCGTATTTTAATAAACATGACGTTTGTAGGACGGACGTTAAACTATATCATACACAAAAAATTTTTAAGTTTATGTTCTTCAGGGTTATTGTTTTGTAATTTAGCTAAAAACTCAGTTATAGTAACGTTGCATGTATAAGTATTTAACTGTAGTCATTAGTGGGATTAAGGCAGTATTAGCGCTTCCCCAAAATATGTGTCGCCTACTTTTGTATGAAAGATATTGTTCGTAATGTCGTTGTCTAACTTTGTTCCTTACAAATAAACTGGTTACTACACTAGTGGTCACTGATATGAGCACCCAAAGACAAACTTGGGATCTGTTTGTTCAAGTAAAATAAAACAAAATATGTGGGTGTTTGTGAAAATAAACAATAGTACATCTATAATCTTTTAATTTCCGTTTCCTTATACGCTTTTGTTTTTCTTTTTGTTTGTATTTTATTTTTATTTTTATTTTTATTTCAATTTCTTATTTTGAATTGATTCATTTGAAATATTTTTACAAGTATTATTTATTTAAACGCAAACAAGCTAATAACCGGGTTTATTTGTGTATGCTGCCTTAAGTCGGATAGTAACAATTACTACGAATAAAAATAATCATAAGGGAGCACGTACTAACTTATGTTTGCGACATAAACTTAAATCGACAAGTTGGAAGCAAAAAAAAAAAATATCATTGAGAGTACAGAAATCCACTATTACTATAGCAAAGGAATAACATTCACGTAAAAATTGATTTAGAAATAAATGGGTTAGCAAAAACTAAACGAAAAGCCATACAGAAAACCCATAAGCAGAATATATCTTCTTGTATGTACATGTATACATACATAAAAGTACAAGTACCCACATGACCAAGACTTTCATTATTGATAATGTCCGCGAAAGTATGTATTTTTGGATATTCACGAAGCTGCTAAGAGAGCTAGAATAACATCCTTGACCACAATTTACACTTTTTACATAAATAATCAAATGATACCTCAGCTGTCAGACGTCAAAAGCCTTACTTGGAAAAGCAATATAAAATCAAAGTAAACGAAAATGAAGCTAAAAGCAGTCCAATTAAACTTTGTTACTGACAGAAACTCTACCCTCAGCTTAGATTGCAAACTTCTACTGTACAATTCGATCCTCAAACCAATTTGGTGTTATAGAATTCAGTTATTGAGCACTGCCACAGCTGTTAATGTAGACAACATCCAAAGGCGCCAAAATAAGATTCTACGAATGATTAAAATAATGATCAAAACGTGCTGTCAGTTATAGCAGAAATAACAAAAAATGCATTAAAGTATTTAAAGAAGCTTGAAGCTCATCCAAATCTACTGAACCGTAACATACTTAATTAAACTGATTACACTCGACTAAGAAGGAGGGATATTGCTTATCTCGACCGCACATCAGAGGATAGTCCGCAAATCTAGCAATGGCTGGGCATTGTAATTATTTTTGTTGTTTTTTCTTTTAGACCTAAGATATGAGTACTTATTGTTGCATATGGATGTAAAACATTCGAGATTGACAAGCAAATAAACATTAAAATGGATCACATGTATGATCCTTAAATTTATGGAAGAAATAACAATCTTAGGGCGTAAAAAGTATTTCTTAATATTGCTGATTGTATATAAAACATAATTTCGATCACATCGAGCAGTGCTATAACTCATATAGTCAATTTCGATATGTGCATACGTACATACATACATATGTATGTATATTATATTTTCAATCTGGAAAACTATCTTTGTTCGTGGCCAAATCTTTCATTTATAATTCGTAATGTTTTTCGAAAAAGTCGATTATTACGAATGTAAAGTTTTAAAAATAACCAAAATATTTTCGAAAATTTATTGACAGCAAATATCGAGGTTGTTACGAATATAGGAGTTTTCGTTATACTAAGCATTATCTATAATTTATCGAACATATTTGTTTAAAAAATTCTTTGCCTCAGTTATTTTGGAATCCCAGGTGAAGTGGGTATTAGTTAAATAGCTATTTGCAACAAATATATTGTGGCAGTTTGCATCTGTATATGTGTGTGTGACATTTTATATTACATCTGCAAAGTTCGATTATATGTTTGGCTTCAAAATAGAAATACGAGAAAATCTAAGAAGAAAAATGTTCTGTGTGGCTCATGATTCGAACTTCAATCATCCAGTTTACAGTTTTTATGATTTATATTTGAACATTTGTACAGTAGTGATGCTGTCGTTGGTCTGCGATATACTGGTATCAACAAGTTTCTATACCTTTTTATATCTGTGTGGAAATGGATTTATATATGTTGTGAAATATTCAACAAACCCTTTAATGCCTTTTAAGTGTTGTAGATTGAATGCTATTTGTTATAGTCGGCTGCTCTGCAAACATTTTTATATCTGCCTGTTTTTATACTTTTTCTTTTTCCTTTCACTAACAATTTAATTTGTGCTTAAGCCAATAATGCGTGTAATAAAGTCATGTCATGTCTAGTTACTATTCCTTCTAGTAACTTTGTACTTCTGCATAATGGTTGCTGTGCAGGGAAGGAAATTCTTGTAGATATTTTGTTATAACATTTGATTTAATAGTGTTGTGTAGTTTTTTGATTAATTTCCGAGATTTAAATGCGATTTGGTCCGAAGAAACACTATTCTGTACACCATCGCCATCTGAAGAAGCGGTGTTGCACAATTATTATTTTTAAAACTGTTTTTAATGTTGTTCCCTTTTATTCGTGAATCATATAGGGGAATGTTTTGCTTATCTGTAGTCCAACGTGAAATAAGCGCAGAAGGTTTACAGTTTTGGCTTAACCGTTGGTCGTTACATACTACCAGAAAAAAGTAAGGAAGAAGTGTTTTTAGTTGTTGGATGTAATATTTTAATTAGAGTTTTTGGCGCCTGCCGTACATAATGATAATGAAAAAAAAAAAAATATTAATTGCAAGTTCGTAAAATTTCTGAAATGTGATCTGACATCATCAGCGTTATTAAAAATTTTCCTATTTAAGGAGTTCTGCATGGAACGAAACAAATGGTAATCTGAAGACGCAAGTTCAGGGCTATATTGTGGATGTGATAAAACATCCCAACCCCGTTCCATTAATTTTTCGCGAGAGACCCAAGACATGTGGAGTTTTGAGTTATCATAGTGGAAAAGAACACCCCTACGATTTGACAATGCCGACCGCTTGAATTGCCAAATCAATTTCGACACGGCCTTTCTTTCAAGGCTTCCTTTCCATAACGTCTTTTGTGCTTGCGATGTGTTCTTGCGTTTTCGGAAGTAATACAATAAAATATGTCTGACGTGCACATCCTGTTCTTCCATTTTTAAATTGGGATGAAAACTAAATTAATATAATAATAATAGTGTAATTAATAATAAAGGTTAGGTGAGCTGGTCGACCTCTTCTACGGCTGCTTTAAGTAATCCACTCGAACACTGTTCTAGCAATACTTGTGACAGGTTTTCATATGGTGTGAGAATCCAGTTCCAGCAGCGAGAGAGAGAGAAAGAGAGAGAGAGAAAGAGAGAGAGAGAGAGAGAGAGAGAGTTGAAAAGTCTTATTAAGTTGGCTATAAGCTTGAGTTGCCTTTTTTATTCAATTGGCAATATCTGCACCCGAACCGCTAGTTGTTGTGATGACAGCTCCGAGGTAATAAAATGAATTAACCTCTTTCAGAGGTACATTCTCAATTGTAAACACGTTTGAGCATTCTATGTTAAGTCGCATCGCATTAGTTTTGCCAATATTAATCTTAAGAACAGCATTCTTAGCCAGCTCCGTCACACTTTGCAATAGCAAGTTCATATCGGAGTATCAGTCAGAGAGAAGGCAAATGTCATCATCATACTCAAGATCATTTAACCGACTTAGAAGTCCGCATCCAATATCTCTATTACTATAGCATGGCTTATGACAATATACAACACAATATTAAATAAAAGTGGTGACATCATGCAACCTTGCCGTACTCAACCTTGGTTGACAGTATCGAATGCGTTTTCGATTTCAATTAATATATGATATAGACGAGACCGCCATTCGACCGACTCACAGTGGGGTATTGGACCCCCAAAACGGAGATCAATTAAACTACTTATCCGATTTGAAAAATTCTTTCACTATAAGAATGATACGTTATCCCTGAGTGACATATGATACAAATTTTTTGGAAAAGTGGGCGGTGCCACTCCCCCTTATTAAAAATCGCTCTGCATGCCATAATAATAGACCGATTGTCATGAAACATTCCCAATGTGGTACTGTTGACCATGTAATAGTACTTGGCTATACTTGGTTGTGACTGGATAAAGGGGCGTGGAACCACCCATATAACCTAAAAATTAGAGCGGTTATATCTCATGAACTATCAGAGGTAGGAAGATGAGATTTGATATATATGTTGATCGTACTGTATGAATTACAATCAAGGTGGATTAGGGCGGTGCCACGCCCCCTTTGTTGCAAACAAATTTACCTAATGAAAACAATAAAAAAATTTAAATAAAACTTTAAAATTTTAATTCTTCATTTATATTTATAAACAATTTCATCAAAAGTAAATGGTTGTATCATCTGAAAAAAATAGACATTGTTATAAATATTTTTAAAACCCATATAAAATATTATGACCTGATTTTCCATTCAAGTGTTATTTAGTTTAGTCACTGTAATCGGAGCTACAATCCTCTAGTTCCTCAACATGTGCATCTTCAGTTTCATCATCACTATCATCAGATCGAACAGCACTTACTGAAATAGTTGGCGGAATAAGCAATTCTACTACTGATTTTGGTAGGGCTTGAAAATTTTTTTTTGGTAACTTAATTTTGCTGCTAATGATCGGATCGAAGCTCACTAGCAACCTGTTTAAAATGTCTTCATTTGATTTCTCACGGTTGCATTTACGTGAAAAGTGCTCCCTATAGCATTTGAAGTCCTTGTTTCTAGCTTCTTGGGCTTCCTCTGAAAATTGTCCGATTGGAAGAAGTGGGTGCGACACAATTTCAGGGTCATGAATTAAATATTTGTGTAAAGTTGTAGGCATTTTATACCATGGATACAATTTAACAAAATGTCTGGCAGTGTTGTGACAAAAATGTTTGAATTTTTCAGAATGTATTTTATGACCCGAAGAAACAGTTATTAGTCTCACGTCCATTTTCTTGATTAGTTCTAAATCGATTTTAGTAATATCTGCAGAAACTTCAGCGTTTTCAAAAAATCTTCTGGCTGTATTACCATCGTTAGAATTTCCGAAGCCAGGCTTTGGTTGGTCAATAATCAATCCGGTTTTGACTCTAAATTCATTTTGAATGCGTGCTTTAGTAGAATCTATAATTTTTTTATCATCAGCCGATGCAGCTTTCCACTTTTTTATAGGCAATTTGTAAGAGATGTGTATGATACATTCGAAAAATCTAATCCATCCATGTAATGTAGACAAACCAAATTCTAAGGTTTCTGTCTTAACAAGTTTTCCTATCACTTCGTCAATAGAGTTAAACTCTTTAGAAGTGGAATTGCAAATATAACACCTTTGGGATGATGTCGTTTCTGTGATTGCATTGCAAACTTTTCCGTCAATCATTACTAACATTAGTTTATGGCTTACTTTTACGAGCCTTTCTCCTACTGGCACAACAGACATTTCCAGATCGTTTGCTTCCTCATCAACTCGTTCTTTTTCTCTTACCAATATACTTGCAGTCTCTTTGGTGAATTCAATTTTTAATGGCCTGCAAAATCGGGTTGATGACGGCCTAGGGTTTTGCCAAACAATTTTATCATTACATACTAATCTGAGTGGAACAATGGATGTTATTAAAACAGAAGAGTCGCTAGCGCCTTGGCCATGAAAAGCTTGCTTATATGAGCTATGCCCAGAGCTTCCATCGAACCCCCACTTAGTAATTAAAGTTGAATTTGATATTTCTTCATTATCCAGGGTGTCAATAACATTTTTTTTAGCAGCACAAGGCTTTCAATCGTATGATCCAGAAGGCCCTGCAATGATACCTTAGCTGACGATTCGGAAATTTGCATAGTTTAAACCTTAGGATAACATTTCTTTTTCGCTCTTTGAACCAACGTGTATGCAGGGAATTTATCAGGAGCAGATTTTCGTATAACATTATATTGTTCACGTGAAAGCTTTGCTTCAACCAAAACCATAAGCGCTTCTTCAGCAGTCAACTGATTTTCTTTTACACAAGTTTTTTTTTTCTAAATTTAGCTGCTCTGGAAGGTGATGCAGTTATTTCCTTGACAATTTTTGCTGCTTCTGTTTGACCACTTGCTCGCAGACTTATTTGGGTAGCATAATTCAAAACAGGCAAGGGAACATTTTGTCTTAAATTCTTACATTTTTTAATTTTTGTTTTTTCGGAACACTCCTCGAAATCAATTTCTTTGCGACCTCTTTTAGTTGTTGTAGTCACAAAGGCTATTGAAGAATCTAACCAATTTTGATTTTTTCTCAAAAATCGCTCCTCATGTCTACTTGATTTTGCCCATCGATCCTTAAAATCGCAGACAAAACGAGAAAATTTCAAATTAAAGTCTTCCATATCCTCTGGATTCGTTTGTCTTATCAATTCTTGCTTCAATATATTCATCTTCTCCATTAATTGCGAAGCCTCAGCATTTTTAATAATACTGCCGAGAAATCAATTTTTTGAGTTTATTCCTAAAATATAAAAACTGTATTCAGAATCTTCGCGTGATATTTCTTGAATCAATTACCAAAATAACGAGAAGGAACAAAACATTCTATATATTAACACTTAACAAAAAAAAAATAGCAGCACGTCATTGACGTTGTTATTGTTGTAACCCGAAATATACCAACACGCCCACTCATATCGAATTGTATTCATATAAAATAGATATAATAGTTAATGTAAAGTAACACTACACACTTATTTTATACATATTAACTGTTATTAAAATTAAGTTATACAAAATTGTCTAAGAACACGAGCGCGAAGACAAAATAAACTTACCCTACAGTTGAAATAAACCAAACAACACAATGAACAGAACACACATATTATTTTTGGGTAGAGTGCATACTAATATTGAAATAAACAAATTTAAATAACAATAACAACAATATATGATGATGATAACGAAAGCGAAAACAAAACAGAAACTACAGCCACGGTTCTTCTCTCACTTTGGACGACATGGGTTTTTTTTTACAAAATTTGTTAAAAATCGAATTGGCGCAAAAACGCGCAAAATGTTTTTGTTTATTATATTAGTACAGTTTCTAAGCTTTAAAAATATATAAATTTCAGAACACGAAGTTGACCGGTACCACTTTAAAACTACATACTTCTCAAGAATGGCTAAAATTTAGACCTTTTTTCCATAAATGATTAAAATTAGTTCTAACAGGTAAATGTCGACCGGCAACTGCTTTTTTGTTCGAAATTACCTGAACTTGAAGGATACATAATATTAGGCTTTTTTTATGGCAAAAATAGAAAAACTGGCACTTGAAAATACAAAAAATTCACTTTTTGTAAACACGCGAAAAAATCGAAAAAAATTACGAACTTTGAGACAAAGCAAAAATTGAATTAAGCAACATATATTATCGATTCTTTTGCCTAGTGATGGAGAATTTAGTCTACAATAATCGGATATAAAACATTAATCGGATATCCCAATTTTCATTCTTCAATTAATCTCCGCTTTGATGATCAAATACCCCAATGTGCGACTGTTCCACTATTATTTTGAGTGTATTGGCATGGTCAATTTATGATCTGTTGGCTTGCTGCCTTCTGAGTGTAATAGCATCTGAGATTGTTTTGGTTATTTCATGAGTGATTATTTGATATTAATGGAATTATATAAAACGAAGCATATTTTCAGGTACAAGAAAAAAAATTTTATATTAATTCCACAAGTCCACAGGGTTTCGAACTGAATGACAATATAATGGAAGTCAACGGTTATACTTATGAGAACCCGCATTAGAATCAATTTAGCATAACAGATTCTTTTACAATTATTAAATATAAAAAATAAAATAACTGAAAAAATACATGTTATAGGGTTTTCGGCAACTTATTCTGCAATAGTTTACATTTTTATTGGAAATTTGCGTTGCGTAACGTAATAAAATGTTTTTTATTTCAGCACTCTTTTTTTGAAATCTTCCATAATGCTTTAAAACTGACAAAATTTTGAAAGCTAGGTTCAGCTTCAATGCGGATGTAGATAGTACAAGTATGGTTTTATTATAAAAATGGGGACCAGTATTAAACTTGAAACAATATAGTCAAAAATGCTATAGAAAATACTTTGGAAGCCGTAATTGTTTGTAGAAGTTTGATATCTTCAGGCATAAAAGCGAATTTAAAGTAATTTTGATTAAGTAATTCAGTAAAAAGTTTAATATTTTTAATTTCACTTTAAAAATTTTGTTCAAATTAAGATTTCAATCAATGCACAATTCGGCTTTTGAGCCAAAAGTTTTTAAACATCTGTGTGATAATTTCGAATACTTCAACTTCAGTATTGTTATATAGTTTTTTTTCTGAATATAAATACGATAAACGTGAACTTATTTTCTGCAAGCTCTGCTGCAATTATATCAATCACTTCAAAGAAAAGCGGGATCGAAATTTCTGTTTCAAAGTATCTCTTGTTTTACAATTCTCACAATAACTATCTTTAGAAAAAGTAACATTTAGTGGAAGAAAAAGTAACAAACCAAGGTCCATAGGCGGCGGTCCTAATAGAACAGAATGAATGATGCGAATTACAATCACAAAACCTAGTTTCACATCGCACGATCAATTTAAGAAACCAAAAATATTGCTTTTAATCTTATATTGATTTTAGTATTTAAAGGCGTAATGTAGAGAGTGCAAGCGATCCCGTTAGAAACAAATTTAAAAGTCAAGACTTAGTGGTCATTTTAAGAAGTAGCAGTAGCGGGATGAGAAAACTGATTTTGTTATAGCACATCAATAGTGCTACCTAATCCACAGTATAATTTAAAGGAGAATATACTTAGCAACTGACGAATATTAGAGTGAGAAATAAATAGAACGCTATTATTAACTGAATATAATTTCGGAGCAAATTACCGATGAAATATAATCAAACAATTTTTCATATTCTATTTGTCTGTAAAAGTTGCTAAAATAAATAATTTTTGCAAAAAAAAACCGATTTCAAAACAGACAAACTTAAAATCATGTTTCTTTAAGACGGTAACTATTGCGACACCTTGTAATTTCCGAATTCAAATTTTATACTAGTTATAACGGTCATAGCAATACAGGTTCATTGTAAATTTCAACCGTCTGTATGTAATGGTTTAAAAGTTTGGTCATATACATCAAATTTCATAAACTATTGCGACACCCTGTAATTTATAGTTTTAAATATTTATACTTATTATAACAGATATAGTAATGGACATTCTGTCTAATTGTTAAGTGTTTTTCAATAACTGTTTAAAAGATAGGGTCGTATATATCAAATGACGTCACCTATTGGGACACCCTTTAAATTCAAATTTTAATATAAAAACTTTTTGAAGAGGACTTTGTCATACAGATTCTTTTTAAATTTTAACTTTGTGTCCATATATATCAAATTACATCAACTATTGGGACACCCTTTAATTTCCAATTTTAATCATTTATAATTTGACATAATGGTCAAATTGCATCAATAATGGGGACACCCTTTAATTTATAGATCCGAATTTTATACTTGTTGTAATAGCGGACTAAGCAATATAGGTTCTTTGTAAATTTCAACTGTCAATCTATAACAGTTGAAAAGTTTGGCCATATATATTACTTTTACATTAACTATTGGGACACCCTTTAATTTCCAAATTCATATTTTACAGTTGTTATTTTACCGGACTTAGCAATACAAGTTCTTCGTAAATATCAACTGTCTGTCTATAACGGTTCAAAAGTTTGGCCATATATATATCAAAATAAACCAACTAATGGGACACCCTTTAATTTCTAATTTTAAATATTTATACTTATTATAACAGACATAGCAACGAACATTCTGTGCAACTTGCAACTGTTTGCCTATAACGGTTCAAAAGATAGCAGAATAAAGGTGAAATTAAGTCACCCTTTAATTTTTTAATTAGGTTTTGTTATTGGGAGCTACAGTGGTACGCATTTTTTTTTAATTTTAAATTGGTGACCTATTAAGTTCATAATACACGTAAAAAACATGTATGTTGTATGGGGTCACCTTTTAATTTTTAATATTTTCAACTTCTTTTAAAATGGGACCAATCTGTAGCCATAACCTTTTTAATAGTGCAAAATTTTTTAAAATCGGTTCAGAAATGACCGAGTTCTGAAGGCACAAACAAACAAAAAAAAAAAAAAGCAACACACAGACGAATTGATAACCTCCTTCGTTTTTTGAAGTCGGTTAAAAATAGTTACAGCTGAAACTATTAACGTCAGCTATTCTGCCAGTGTTTAATTTTTACCTCTTTATAAGAATGAAGAAAAGCTTACAAAACTAATAATTCATTGATAAAAATATTTCAAATAAAATGAAAACATATAAAATAAAAAATAAAAAAGTGTTGTAAAAAATATATGTAATATTGTCAGAAATACCTCTGATTTGATATCAATATGTATTTTCCATTTAAGCTATCCATAATCAAAACAAAAAAAAAAAAAAATCACCAATAAAAAACAATAATCCATATAACTAAAAAATCTTTACTTCTTACCTTTGCAGAGAGTTTAAAAGACTATTTTAGCCGTTTTGGTGAAATATCAGAGGCTATGGTTATGAAAGATCCTGCGACGCGAAGGTCGAGGTGAGTTCTTTAAATAATAAAAAATATAAATATTCAACTTCGATTGTATAATATTAAATTATTAATTACTATTCAAAAAATTCTGTCAAAATGTAACACAACTAACCCTTTTTTTATCACACGGCTGTTGCGTTTACAAATTTTAAAAATGTTTAAACTCTCCTAATGTTTTTTTCTATATACATATGTACATTTCTTGATTGCTGTGTTATTGCTTTTCCTATAGAATCTTTTTTTAGATCCAATTTTAGTTAGTTTTGTTGTTGTTTTTTATAAACATTCTGTAGAATTTTTTGATCTTCGCACAAACCTCCAGAAAGTGCTTAGTCGCTAAGGAGTGTCAGGCATTACATAACCTTTCATTGTGCTTACTAGCAATGAAGGAATCCTGACAAACAGTCAAAAACAAACATGAATAAAACGCCTGGAAAAATAATTCATCTCCAGGAGGTCGCGGACATATACCAAATCCTAGGGCTTTGTCGGTAAGCTCCACTTGTCTGAGAGGGACCAATTAATGTTTAGGTTATGTATTACAAAAACCTCTACAAAAAAGAAACCAAAGAAAATCTTCGCATTTAAGAAACGTACCAAAGTGGCCTGTTGGAATGTAAGAACTTTCTAAACTTGGTGGGATAGTTCCGGTATGCACTCATAACAATACAGTGAAAAACTTATCTACTCAGGCGATATATACATACAGTGACGGAGTTGTTGTATGAGGTAAAAAAGCACAAAAGTCTCTAATAAATAGGAACCCTACCAATTGACGCTTAATAATCGACAGATTTTATTCAAGAATAGTAATATCACAATCGTCCAACTGAGCCATCACCCACTGAGGCAAAATCAAAATTTTATAGTCAATTAGATCAAGTTGTATCAAAAACCCCTAAGGGGGATATTCTTATAATACAAGCATGTCATGGCCCAACAAGGAGTACGAAATGAAAACGGTGACCAACTTCTGGAAAAATTTAGTAGAAGGAACATATTTGAAGGACAAGTTATGTCACAGAATGACGCGGCTCTCGGGCGATAAGAAAAATGAAAAAAGCAGATCAACCACTGTTATGTAAGAGCAAGGCGTACCGCCACATGATCTTAGCTACTATACAAGTTTAAGTTTGGCCACCCGCAGTAAAAACCAACAATTTACTACGCATAAATTTGATGTAGAAAAATAAAACACACCTCGTTACCAACAAACGATCCGATACAGAATAAATACCTTTGCAGCACACCAATATGATCGTCATGAAGGGTGCAAGAGCAATGAAAGTGTATAAAAGAAAATCTATTAGAAACATGAAAAAAATCTTAGTACAGTGCCCTCAGGGGAGGAAGGACTGGATGAGCTTATCAACGTGGAACTTAATAAAAGGAGAAAATAGTGCTTTGAAGATAACTTGTCGAATTAGAATACAAATGTAGCGGAAAAAACAACGAAGTACACAGAAAAAACTATTTTTCAGATTCAAACAATTAATTGGCATAATCACACAATTTTTTGTTTGAATATGGTCTTATAAACAAATTTATAAATTTAAACAATTAAATCTTAAATTTTTAAATTGGAAATAATCCAGGATTTTTTAAACCAATAATTACGTTATTTGTTAAAAAAAATGTTTGACTAGAAAAAAGTTTCAAAAACAAAAATTTGTCTGAACCGGACAAAACTGTTTACTAAAATTATAGAAAACCATAAAACAAATAATTTATCTGAAACAAATAATAAACTTTACTGAAATAAAAAACAAATTTCACACAAATAATTTAGCTAAATCAAAAACAACTTTTCACTAATCGCGTAACAGTAACAGTTTTGTGACTAAATTAAAAAAACTACTGAGTAAAACTTGACCTTATTAAAAAAACATAATGCCAAAACAAATCAATTTCAAAGATGGTGGCAAACGCAAAGTCATACAATTCCGCCGTTTCTTGAAGTACCAAATTCTATATGTTAAAAAATGATATTTATATATGGAATTTGACATTAAGAGTAACCGTGAAAATAATGAATCCGCCATTGCAACCAATTTGTTACTTAATTCCTCTTTTTCTCTTGGTCCAATTTTGGCGACTAGTTACTTTTGCATTTTATGCACAAAACGTTTTCTTTTGAGCTTAATTGGTGCAAAACGTTGTATTTGTTTTATCTAAATTATTTGTTACGAAATCGTTTACATACATACATACATGCATACATACATACATACATACATACATACATACATACATACATACATACATACATACATACATACATACATACATACATACATACATACATACATACATACATACATACATACATTTTTTTAATGTTTGAATATTTGTGCATAAATATTTTTATGTTTCAATAAATTTTTTTTGATGTTTTGAAAAAATCAATATAAAATTTTTTGTTATTTTTTCAATGTATGACATGAAGGTGTTGCCGTTTTTTGCGAAATAAAGAACTTAAGCCTAAATAATTAATTAATTCATTTTATATAAATTTTAGAATTTTATCCAAGGCTGCGTACCTTTATGTAAAGAAAACATGTATCTGGATGGATTTTAACAAAATTTTATGAGAAGGTACTTTAGCATCCTGATTCCAATATAGGATACTTTTTTTCTCAAAAATACCTTTATATAAAGTAAATACGTAAACCATAACTAAAGCACTATAGAAGTAAGAGTTTTAAATTTGGTGTGGAAGACTTTCGAAGCAAAATCGAGCAAATTATTGTCAGGACACCAACGACGAGGCGGGCACACCTAGTAGCAAAATATATTTAGAGGCTATTAAAAATTTTAATACTAATAATATTACGGCAATACTGCTAGCAGAAAATTAAAAATCAGACAAAAGTATTATTAGATTCAAACAAAAAAGTTTTTGACAAACGAAAAAAAAAATATCAATCAACCATTTTGTTTAGACAAATTTTGGTAATAATCTTTTCTGTGTAAGGAAAGCTTGCCAAAGAAATAAGAGAGCGTTTATCGATGAGTTAGCTGGATTGGCAAACGAAGCTGCAAACAAAAACCATAGAATGATAACGAGCTTACAAATAAACACAAACCACATGACAGTATAATCAAATTAAAAAATGGAACAAAAATGACAAACATAGAGACGTTGAATAACAGCCCACGTATTGAAGAACCCACTTTCAATATACCCGATTCACAAATTATACTTAATTTAACAACCAATCCTCGAACAATTAAAAAGCAAGCAAGGCTTGCTTGGTGGCCCATTGTGATAAATAATGATATTTTATATGAGAAATGTAAAACCCAAATGACTGTCACAATTATGAAGAAAAGAAAATGGAAGTGGATTGGACTTACGGTAAGAAAGGATAAAGGGGAAATATGCCGACAGGAGCTAGAATGGAATCCAGAAGGCAATAGAAAAAAAGGTCGACCAAAAACCAATTGGAAGAACCTTTTTGCAAAAAGAAATAAAGAAGAGGGAAATATCGTGGAACGATATTTCCAACAAATATAAGAAGAGTAAGATTAAAAAAATAGAAGAAGAGTAAGACTAAAAACTGCTTCATCAGAAAACTGCAGAATATTGCAAATAAGAACAAACAGCACAAACATTTCGCTGCTCAGAACTTTATCTTAGTCTTCTCTAATTTGTTGGTTTATGTTGTTCTTAAGGTGAGTTGGTGTGGCGGTGGCTAAGTCCGTCCACTAACTGAAATTTTCTTTTAATTGTAACTAATTAAAACTGTTGTACACGAAAACCCAGCAACGAGAGAGTGAAAGAGTATAACAAAGTTGAGAGTTAAAAAATTACTTGCAAATTTGTTTCGTAAAATTTTTAAGTTTTAGAATAAACAAAATAGTTGTTTTGTGAAATTGTTTATGAAATGTAATCTATTCATATAATAAAACAGTGACTTTTTACCTGTCTGTTTGTATGTATGTCAGTCTGTGTCATCTATTTACAGAACTCTACAATAATTTTAGAATTTTATATGAATTTGATAATTGTATATAAAGCCTTTCTATAAAGTAAATAAATAAATCATGTCTGAAGCATTATAAAATAGCCTAAAATTTGGTGGTGGATTACTTTCAAACGAAAATCGAACATAACATTGTAAGGACGCTGACGAAGTGGCGGGCGCAGCTAGTTAAAAACTTTAAAAATGAGAGTATGTTTCACAATTACTCTAAAACGGCTTGTCAAATTTAAGTTTATTAAATCGAGAAGATGAGAGATACGACTGCTTTGAATTTACCTGCTCATCAGTTTTACAGCAAAGTAGGATAAAATAAACAGGGCAAATTTAAATATGCCCAAAAGTATTTAAAGACTCATACACTTAGGATTCCATACTCCGTCCGCTATAAAACTTTGAGACTACAAGAATTTAATTTTTCATGTTTTTTAAGGGGACCATTACTACTTTTTCATTTTATTTGGTTATTACTTTTTTTTAAAGATCCTTTAATACAATAAACTTATGGTAGTGGACGCCTGGGAATTATTATAAAACTAGTTATGGTAAAAAAATTTACATGAAAATATAACCAGACATATAACATAAGCAATTTCAATATTGAGATCAAGGCATAAGAAAATTGAAAATTTTCTCCTTAATATTTCCCCTCCGTAGTGAGGCTACCTGTTTAATATGTCTTGATTCAAATTAAGGAAAATAGCATACATACGTAATTCCATTTCCAAACAATTAAAAAATTTATATTTACATATATAATTTTATTTGCTGCGTGAAGACGATGTGAAACAACGAATCTTTTTTTTTTATCAAAATATTGGGAAAAAACACGAAAATTTAGGAATATATGTACATGGTAATCAATATGTACTAATTGTGTCGGTTGAAATTTCTTTCTCGAGTTCAAGGGGTTTTTCTTTTCAAAATAATATAATACATATTTAGTTATACATACGAGTATATAGTCACTCATTTTCAAAATGTAAACGAACGAAATCTGCAATTTTTTGCAAGCCATGATATAGACATGTAAAATGAAATATCTGTAGAAATATTATTTTTAATGATAAGAATACCTTATTAAAAAAAAAGTGCAGGGCAGTCGTTGGGACTGCCAATAGAAGTGAAAACTAAGTAACTTGTGATTAATTTTTCCCACCATTTTTTATGAAATACAAAGCAAAATGATCATTTAAGTTTTCACAGAATAATCAAATACAAATATTGATAATAATCTTTTTATTATTGCTGTTAACAGTTTTACTACAGTTTTCGGCTCTACATGTTTTGTTTCTTTTTTAAATCTTAATTATATATAACATTTTGAGGATCGCGATAGTCCTCAGTCTCAAAAACCTATTCATTTTTTTGGACAAAAAAAGTGAACAAAAAAATCATTTTTTTTTAATTTCGAAAGAAATTTTTTCTAAAAATTAATATAAGTAGCTGTTAGTATAACCTTTTACAGAAAAAATCAATTGAAAATCTTTATTCGTTTAGCCACAAAGAAATATAAATTTCCTGCTTTTAACAGTTTCCCAAAACGACAAATCTCAAGCAAAATCCTAAAAAATTCACTATACGATGCAGAATTTTGTCTGTCGAATTGCGTACTTAAATTTTTACATTCTTAAATTTATATTTTTCGCCTAATGGCCGGCTAAATGAGCAAAATGCCTTAGATGTGACGTGTGGCTCAGTTTTTTATTTATTGTATCTTCAATCAATTATAAAATTTATTCCTTAACCATACGCTACGAAATTATTGAAATTCAGTTTGCATTGAAAAATAATTTTAAATTTTGCGTTGCAAACAAAAATCGAAAGAACGTCGTCTATCTTTTCCCCTTGTATTCAGAAAAAAAGCAAAACATTCATTTTTAATCTTAAAAAATATTACCTTGACCACATCCAGATTAGCACTAGCATAATCACTGGCGAATTACCTACATTTCTAATATCAGTATCTTTAACTTTTCTGTACATACATTTTTTTTAACAAAACGAGTGCGTGCTCAAGAAGTTGTCTTTAAGAATTGTTACTTTCCCTCACTGTTTACATTTTGTCATGTTGCTTGTTCCCTGGTACCACCCAGTCTTAAATGAAAGGACAAAAAACATAATTATGCTGTATTTGCATGTTTTTTTCTTGTTTTTTTCTAATTGAGCCGTTTGCTTTTAAAGTGTTATAAGTCACTTTTTCAAAAATATCAAGTTAATGATAGCATTGCTTACAATTTGACGGTATCTCATTAAAAAAAACACTGCAATTAAAATGTGTAGTCGACAATTAAAAATAAGGGTGCAAACAGTGCATATGGACTAAATGCTTGTAAATGAACTTTTTAGGTTGGAGCCCTTTATCCCAATTTTGTAAAGCTAAAGCTTTTTCGTAATAAAATTGGAATCAGGGAAATTATTATGTCCGTCTCTTCAAAAAATATTTATTACATGGCTACCCTACCCCTTCCCTCTACACTGGTATTCTTTTTACGTCCTTATCTCGTTTTGCTTTTTACGTACTTTTCTTTTCTACTAAGATATAAAATTGCTTAATTATAAGTAAGATAAATGTATGTTAATATTACATTATTTCTTTGTATTTCTTTATATTTATGTGATCAGTGGCATTATTTTATTTGATGTTATTAAACTGTATTAAAACATACTTATTACTTGTGGAATAAAGTGGCTTTCAATGCGCATTATTATTTTATAGAAATATTAGCTGTAAAACGAAAAAGTTTTAATTAGTAAAACGCAAACCCTTAAATATGTCGATTTAAAAACAAAGTGAGTTATGGCACTTTCAAAATAAACGGCTTAATTCATGACTTTCAAGAAAACAACCACTTGAACATGCTTCAGTTTTAAATACCCTATAAAACACACGTGGATACAACTACTTTACAGCAAGAAACAAGTACCCTGCAAATATTAAAAATATTATATTTTGCCCGATCGTAAAGACTTTCTGCTGAGCCACAATTATGTTTGTTACAATGCACAGTGGTTCAAGTTTCTAAGGGAGGCGGTCATAAGTAGTTTACTCAGCTATAGTCTTCAAAATTAATATGAATATTTATGTTTACGGGATTTATGGGCCAATTAGGGTAAACTAAGATAAAAATGTCTTTAAATATAATTTTATAATAATTTATTTACCAAAACTTTTAGTTATTAATTAAAGAAAAAAATAATAATTTTTATAACGGGAATTTAATACAACATTTGTACATTATTTTCAAAAACTTAACATACGCAAAGCCGCAGGTGATAGCATAGACTTCTTCTTTTGTGGTAATTTACGCTAAGAAGAAATCAACGGGTCGGAATTTAGAAGAAGTCTATGAAAAAGATCAGTGTTAGTGACAACACGAGACATTTTTCGCGTGTTGTCTCGTCTGAATTGCTTCAATAATTTTTTACAAGATTCAGCGGCTTTTTCGGAGAGCTCGCCTATGGAAACAAGACAGTGATCAACTACTTCCGATCCATGAATTAACACTTAATGAACTGAAGCAGGCAAATTATACCATGGATATGTACTAATAAGCATTCGCGCGGTTCCTAAGGAGTAATCTCTAAATTCTACACTATTAATTTTGTATCCCGACGAAAGACATTGCAAAAGATGATGACACCGATCAATAACTACTTGATCTAATCCAGTTATTTCAGCTGTTGTTTTTACTGTTTTAATAGGTTATTTTTTAGGGCATCATTAGAATAAATGAAAAAGGCAGTAAATTTTACTATTTTAGTATGTTAAATTTTGTTAATTAAAATAAATTAAAAATAGTAATTTTTAGTATTTTGTATTAATGAATAAATAAATTAGTCAAGTGCGAGTTAGACTCACACACGTAGGGTTCCGTACTATGTTCAGTATAATTTAAAAATTCCAGTTGTTTATTTCTTTATGTCTTATGGGACACCATTAAATTTTAAAATTAAAGTAATATTCGCGAAAATTTCATCATAGTTAGAACACCCTTTAAATTTTAATATGTAATTGATTTTATAGCGGCCATGGTAATACACTTTCTATTAAAATATCAGGAGCCTACCTATTGCGGTTAAAAAAATAAGGTAATATTCGTGAAAAACACGTTACTAATGGACACACTTCAATTTTAAGTATTTGTTATAGCGGCCGAAGTAACACATCTACTGTAAACATTTCAAGAGGGTATCTATTAGTTTTATAAAATCATGTCACTGTCGGAACACCCTTTAATTTTATTATTCATTATAGTGGCCATGGCAACTTCCTTTCTATAAATATATTAAGAGTCTACTTATTGCGATTAAAAAATTAGTCACTATAAGTGAAAAACATGTCACTGTCGGAACACCCTATAATTTTTAGTAATTGTCATATCGGCCGTGGCAACACATCTTCTGTACAAAATTTCAAGAGTCTACCTGTTACGGTTCAAGAAATAAGGCTTTATACATGCAAATCACGTCACTGGCGGAAAACCCTTTAATTTTTATTATTTGTTATAGTGGACATAGTTATACACCTCCTGTAAAAATTTCAAGATTCCACCTATTCATTCAAAACTTAGGATATATACATGCAAATCACGTCACTATTGGAACAATCTTTAATATTTAAGTTCAATTTTGTATACTTGTTTATAACACAAACATAGTTTTAATTACAGTCTGCACATTGTAAGTGGTTTCCTCTTACAGCTCAAAAAAAAAAGACATAAACGTAAATAACACGTCACTTTTGGAACACCCTACGTTTTAGTATTTTTTGCTATTGTGGCCGCAGTTATACACTTTTGGTAAAATTTTCAAGAGTCTACCTATTATGGTTCAAAACTTACGCCTTACACATACAAAGCACACCACTATCGGAACACCCTTTAATTTTTAGGTTTATTTTTTAGACTTGTTTATAAAGCGAACTAAGTTTTAATTACTGTTTGTAAGAAATAAACACATATTCGTAAATAACACCTCTCTATTGGAACACCCTATAAGTTTTAGTATTTTTTGCTATAGCGGCCATAGTTATACACCTTTGGTAAAATTTTCAAGAGTCTACTTATTATGGTTCAAAACTTAGGCCTTATACATGCAAATCACTTCACAATCGGAACACCCTTTAATTTTTAGGTTTATTTTTTCAGAAATGTTTATATAGCGAACTAATTTTAATTTAGTGTTTGCATATTTTTAGTGAATTCCTCCTACAGTTCAAGAAATGAGCACATATTTGTTAATAACAAATCTCTATCGGAACACCCTATAAGTTTTAGTATTTGCTAGTATAGCGGTCACAGTTATATATTTTCTGTGAAAATTTCAAGCGCCTATCTATTACGGTTCAAAACTTAGGCCTTATACATGCAAATCACACTACTATCGGAACACCCTTTAATTTTTAGGTTTATTTTTTTATACTTTTTTATATAGCGAACTAAGTTTTAATTACTGCTTACTGCCTACAGCTCAAGAAATAAACACATATTTGTGAATAACACCTCTCTATCGGAACACCCTATAAATTTTAATATTTGTTGCTATAGTGGCCAAAATTATACACCTTCTGTAAAAATTTCAAGATTCTACCTATTATGATTCAAAACTTAGGCCTTATAAGTCAAAATAACACCACTATCGGAACACCCTTTAATTTTTAGGTTTATTTTTTAGACTTGTATATAAGGCGAACTACGTTTTTATTACAGTTTGTAAATTTTTAGTGTATGCCTCCTACATTTCAAGAAATAAACACATATTCATGAATAACACCTCTCTATCGGAACACCCTATAAGTTTTAATTTTTGTTGTTATAGCGGCCATCGCTATACACCTTCTGTGAAAATTTCAAGAGTCTACCTATTATGGTTCAAAACTTATGCCTTATACATGCATTTCACACCACTATCGGAACACCCTTTATTTTTAGTTTTATTTTTTTATACTTGTTTATATAGTGAACTAAGTTTTATTAACTGTTTGTAAATTTCAATACAGTTTCCTACAGTTCAAGAAATAAACACATTTTCGTAAATAACACCTCTCTATTGAAACACCCTATAAGTTTAATATTTGTTGCTATAGCGGCAACAACTATACATCATCTGTGAAAATTTTAAGGGTCTACCTATTACGGTTCTAGAGATAAAAGGCGCTGACAGACGGACAGACGGACAGACATTGTAGCGAAAACAATAGGGTTTCGCTTTTACACTTTGTGTACGGAACGCTAAAAACAGTATAATTTAATCAGTCAAGTACGAGTTAGACTCGCACATGTGGGGTTCCGTACTATGTTTAGTGCGACTTTTAAAATTCAAGTTGTTAATTTGTTCATGTCTTATGGCGCAACCTTTAATTTTAAAGTTAAAGTCATATTTACGAAAATTGCATCACTATTGAAACACCCTTTAAGTGTTGTTATAGCGGCCATGTTAATAGGCTTTCTATAAATGTATCAGGCACCTATCTATTGCGGTTAAAAAAAAAACAAAATAATATACGTGAAAAACATGTCACTGATGGACCACCCTTTAGTAATTAGAATTGTTTTAGCGGTCGAAGAACAACATCTACTGTAAACATTTCAAAAATCTATCTATTACGTTTCAAAAAATAAGGCAATTTACGTACAAGTCATCTCTCTGTTGCAACACCCTTTAATTTTGTTATTTTTTAGCAGCCATATCATTTCTCTTTCTGTGTATATTTCAAGGGTCTATCTTTTACGATTAAAAAAATAAGTCACTATACGTGAAAAATATGTCACAGTCGGAACACCCTTTAATTTATAGTAATTGTCATAGCAACCGTGGCAACACATCGTATCTTCTATGCAAATACCTATTATGGTTCAAAAAATAAAGCGTTAAACATGCAAATCACACCACCATCGGAACACCCTTTTATTTTTAGGTTTATTTTATAGACTTGCTTATAAAGCGAACTAAGTTTTAATTACTGTTTGTAAATTTTTAGTGTATGCCTCCTACAGTTCAAGAAATAAACATATATTCGTGAATAACGCCTCTCTTTCGGAACACCCTTTAAGTTTTAATATTTGTTGCTATACAGGCCACAGTTATACATACACCTTCTGTGAAAATTTCAAGAGTCTACCTATTATGGTTCAAAACTTAGACCCTATATATTCAAATCACACCACTATCGGAACACCCTTTAATTTTTAGGTTTATGTTTTATACTTGTTTATATAGCGAACTAAATTTTAATTACTGTTGGTAAATTTTAAGTGTATGCCTCCTACAGGTCAAGAAATAATGTATTCTTTGAAAAAAAAAAACTATAAAATAATTATGTGCTAGGAATCTAGTCGTAGAGACGAAGACCCTCTGTATCATGCCCATTCGAAAACAAACCCAGATAAATTCTTTTTAAATTAAAAGTACAGATATAGAGTAACATTTTGATATGTAACTTGAAAGCGGCATAAGACGGCATACTTAATACCTTAAGGAAAAAAAACGTCGTAAAAAATATACGTGAATTTGATTGATTTGTCGTGAAACCGCTTTCGCAAAATTGGTTTTGCTTAAAAAATTATTAAATACATAATATTAACGGTAAACACCTTCAACTTAAATATCTATGGAAAACAATAAGTCAAAAATGTTTTTTTCTTTCAAAAACACGCACTAGAAATTAACTTTATTAGCACTGCTGAAAAAGATAAGGAAAGTTGTTTTGATTTGTTCACTTCCGATGCACAAAAGTAAATGTAAAAAACAACTGATTGCAAATCTTTTTGCATGTTTTAATAGTGAGTATTAGAGCGAACTAACGGTGAAAAAATCGAACATCGTCATTTGACCCCTATGTCCTACTACAGCACCACTGTGCAATGAGAGCATTATAAGGCAATAATTGTTTGACTTAAAAAAAAAATATTTTTTTTTGTTTTGATGTTTAAATTGCTACTACTTATATATTGACAGGGTCTATCAACATATGGAGCTTTCTTCGGGAAGTAGGGTCACCGAGACCACTCCTAGAGTATTATTGGTCTCCACTAGGATCAATCTTAGTTTTTTTGCTGGTACTTCACCACGTCCAAAAAGTAAGATTACAATCCTCAGTTGTGAGTTTTAATTTGTTTTTCAACACGTTATTTCATCCAATAAAATAGTAACTTCTTGTTACTTTAAATCTAGTAATTTTCAAGTTTTTATTTGGTCTCCCATCAGGTTCTTTCATCCACTTTTTAGAAATGTTTATCTTCTACCAAGTTGTGTTTCTTACATCTTGTTGTGTATTATTTTAATACATCCAATAATTTGTTTTTCGTTCTTTTTGTTAAGGTTGATTTTTTTAGTGGTTAATATTTTTAACATTTTCACAGTTCCACATACAACAGATAATACGAATGCATGCGGTCAATGGAAATAACCATCAAAAACTGTAACTTGATACAGTTAGTCGAGGCACACCATTAGCCAATACGAGAGTGAGAGCCTGATCGCCCTTAAAAAATGATGACAACGACGCGTGAGTTGTTTATCAAACCGCAGCTGCTTTACGACTATCAAAGAAATAATTTAGATAATCATGAAATCTCTGAAAGACTTATGAAATTAAAGGGTGTTCCGATAGTGACGTGATTTGCATGAACATCACCTAATGTTTGAACCATAATATGTACTCTTGAAATTTTCACAGAAGATGTACTATTGTGGCCACTATAAGATTATAAATAAAAATTAAAGAGTGTTCCGATAGTGAATGATTTGGACGTATATGGCCTTATTTTCTGAACCGTAAAAGGCAGACTCTTGAATTTTTAACGACAGATGTGTTGCCATGGCTGTTATAAAAATAGCTTAAAACTAAAGGGTGTTCACACATTGTCATGCTTTTAGGTATATTGCTATTTTTTGAACCGCAATAGGGCAGGCTATATCAAGATATTTTCATAAAAAGTGTATTACCATGGTGGCTACAACAACAATTACTTTTATTTTTAAACCTTAATTTATACAGAGTATATACAATTATAGCCGCTAAATCAAAAAACAGTAATAGACTTGAAATTTACACAGATTATATTTTACAATATCTTCTATAATAGCAAGTAACGAAAATAAAATTAATAAAAATAAATTTGGCCTTCTCTTCGAAACGGTATAGGCAGACACTTTATATATATTTATTTGGTACACTGTAGTACACTGCTCTAGATTAAAAAAATAATTAAAAATTAAAGACGTGAAAAATTAACAACTGGTATTTCTAAAGTTGTACTGAACATAGTAAGGAACCCTACATGTGCGAGTCTGACATGTACTTGATTGTTTTATTGATACTTGTTTATATATCGAACATACATAATTTTGACTACTGTATGTAAATTTTAGGTGTCTGCCTCCTACAGTTCAATATAGAAAGACATATATGCGAATAACACATCACTTTTGGAACACTCTATAAGTTCTAAAGATAGAAGGCGCTGACAGACGGACAGATGGCCAGACGGACAGACAGACATTGTAGCGAAAACAATACTGTTACGTTTTTACTCTTTGGGTACGGAACCCAAATTTTATAATTGACAAAATGAATGAAATTTTGTTAGCGATAATAACTGACAACTAAAACAGAGAATCGAGTGGTGAGTTAATGTCAATACATGACGTTGATAGCTATCTAATATACAAGGAATTACTGCGACTTCAGCAGTTCACAAACGGTTCCGTACCGCGAGTTTTGCGAAAGATAAAGATTTAAAATAGATTTAGAATCGGTATTTATATAAACAAACTGTTTTTTAATTGTCAATTGTTTTTTAT